>JAQMYM010000038.1:5106525-5120593 GCA_030014255.1 Parauchenoglanis ngamensis | reverse complement strand
GAAAATCAGAGAGAAGGAATAGAGAAGAGGGAGAAGGCAAGAGGACTGGAGCTTGTCAATGGGGAGGTTGAAGTCTCTAAGGAGAGTGAGAGGGGTGTTCTCAGTAGGGAAAAGACTAACAAAACTGTCCATTTCTTCAAGAAAGTTTCCTAGGGGTCCAGGGGGGTGGTAGGTGACAATGATGAGAAGGTTGATTGGAGAGGAAATTGCAACAGCATGGAACTCAAAGGATGTGATGTTGAGATGAGACAGAGCGAGAGCTGTAAAGCACCAACTTCGAGACAGCAGCAGATCTGTACCAGTTTCTCGTGGTGTATGTGAGAAAGCATAAACAGAGGAAAGAGCTGCTGGTGTGGCTGAGTTCTTTCGCGATATCCTGGTCTCAGTTAGTGCCAGAAGATGATGCTCTTAAAAGGCAAAGGATATTTAGAGACCAAAATGATGAAAGCTGGTTCAGTTTGCTTTTGACATCATGTACTGTAGATTGCACTGGATGAACGACACTGGATTCACCTCTGTAATTTCTCTCCATAGTTTGGACTTTTCAGGTGCTGTGACTCCACTGGTTACACTGATAAATAATATTTTTTTTATTCTCATAAAAAACATGAGTCAAAAGTACTTTAATATCTGCCTTATATATAAAGTTTCTTTTTTGGCAGTTTTGTAGCCATTTTGTGCTTTCAGCTTTGTAAACTTTGCCTTTTTATGGAGTTTTGTGGGCATGACAAAGCACAAATTACCTGTGCCATGCACACACTTGGTAACTTACAGGTGATCATCAACATCCACATATAACTGTCAAGAAAATCAACATTTACAAAACTGTTATGGAAATGGTTTAAGTTTGATTTGGATTACACAAACATTTACACACAAATTTACGCAATTATCAATGACAGAGGCCCAATGTACGTGTTTCATATTGTAAAATTCCACATACTCTCGTATCAGCCCATACCTGAACATCGTTGAGAACATGTCAGACAGAAGTTAAGATTTGTGTGTGTGTGTGTGTGTGTGTGTGTGTGTGTGTGTTTTCCCAATGACTGGCTGATGAGAACCTGTCCTGGCCTCCAGCAGCGTCCTTGTGTGTGTATGTGTGCGTGCGTTGGGGGGGTGTACGTACGTATTCAGCTCATGATTTTCTCCAAGGTCTCTCTCAGTGGAGAGCACTATGAGGTCATGGATGACACGGACGTGACATCGCAGCTGGTTGCCAAACGACAACTGCGTAACGAACACCTGCCGTAACCCAGCAACACAACCTCGACGGGGAAAATGGGCAGATGTTTCGGACAGGACAAAAAAAAGAGAGGCAGACAGAGAAAGAAAGGAATACTCTGTTAGGTTCCCACCATCTCCGATCCCTTTCTCCTTTCTCCATCTCCAATCAATTTTTCTCTCCGTTTTAAGCTCATGTTTCTTCAATGGTCTTTATTTCCTATTTAATTATTATTTCTGTATCTGTATCTTTACTCTGGACCAGCTGACTGATGGAACTAAACACAAAACCAATAAAGGATCCGTTACAGGTCACTTTCAGAAATGAAAAGAAATATTGACGATACAATTTTAAATATTAATATCCCAAATGTTCTTTTTACAGTTCAATAGTTATGAAGTTGATATAAACAGAACTTTATGATTGTGAGTTCTGGGAAGTGAACCACATTCTTACACTCAGCACTTAAAAGGTTTAAGTTGAGAGAACACTGTTGCTACACAACCAGGAAATGCTTTTAAACCAGTTTATAAGATAGGATTTAGCTACAGAACCATCCGGAAAAAACATTTACCTCAGATGTGTTGGCGCTATACTTTAAAAAAGACTTCATATGGATAAAATTACACTTTCAATTACATATAACATCAACTACTAACCATAAATCCTGTCAGGTTAGCAGTTATTAGCTAGCTAGTGCAGTAGTCTTTGTTTGTCTGAACATTTCATATCTCACTTATGCCCATGTGAAAAAAAAAAACCTTTCACATTTTCTGAAAAAATAAATAGCCTCCTATTCAAATCTGTTTCTGTTTGTCTGTGTGTGTCTGTTTACAATACATTACAGTTATATCCCTAGTTAGTATAACAGCAGAAGGATATCTGCAGCTAGCTAAAGAAGATGAGAAAACAAAATTAAAAACAAAATTACATATCATCAAGTGGTGACATTGTGTCCAATAATGTTGCTGTAATCTCTACATGTTGGAAATAGAGCCTTAAAGTCCGAGTCTGTCCGCAGCATTCAGTGCTCTTTTAGTGTGAGTTTAAAATTAATTAAAATTAGCTGAATAAAGTTTCAGGACAGCATCTCTCCATATTTGCTCTTCTGCATGATTTCTAAAGCATTGTTTTGTGATGCAAAGCAAACACACCACATTAATGAGGGACGTTCAGCTCATCTGGACAGCATGTCCTCTCCACCACTCCAAGTGTGAGTGAATAAAGGAGGGATGACAGAACGAGAGAAGGTAATGATTTGTGACGTTCATGACGACATTTTTGGTCAAAGACTCCTTAATGATCCCATCAAAGACGTGAGCTCCGAGTCACAATGTACTGTTCGGATTGTCCTTGTCCAACTACCAAAAGGGCAGCTCTGGTCTCATTTAGACCTAACAAGACTAACAAGAGCCAGAATGAGGCCTGTCACTGCTCATCACATGCTATTTTTGTGACCTGGTCGGACAGCACGCGACGAGATAAACACGGCTTCACTGTGATTGGTTGCAAATGTGGACATGCAGGATGAAAGGATGGACTTCAGAGCGTGGACTCTTCTTCTCAGGTCCTCCTGTCACGTGTAATCGGATCAACAAGTCCACTTTCCATGCTGACACAAGGTTTGGGTTTGTGCTTTAGTTAAAATCCAGATCAGGAACACAATATCGGGATATTCCAGCCAATAAGGTTGCTAAGCCAAAAAACTCCACACTATACAAGCAAATTTATTTGTAAATCGTTCTCAGGGGCATTTACATGAGAAATGTGGTGTTCATGAAAAGTTCAGAAAAACTTTTGTATCCTGTTGCTAAATTTGAATACATTTAAATGTAAGGAAAAACCAGCTTCAGATCATATGCGTCCCTGAGTTACTGTGTGTTTTACACTGTCAAGCTCGCTTCATAATAATGATGTAAAAGAAAGTGATTCAAAACAAATCCATAAATGAAGACAAACAGAACTAGCCATTCAATCAGGATAAGTAATGGCACTCTATAAAAGAAGGAAGCGTTAGCATGTGTTAGCTACATTACTGCAGGATTTCGAGCATACCGTGATTGGGAGGCGCTCTTACACAGTTTAGTTGCCATTTTTCTCATTTTCATTTCTTTTTGCTTGTAAGGAATTTTGTGGCTGAATATAAATCAGCTGTTCAGTGAACACACTTGGAATTTACGGCTGATTATCAACATATGCATGTGTTATGAAGACAATCCTCTAAACTTTTGTGAATCTGGCATAAATCTAACAATGAGTAAAAATGACGCGAAAGTCCGAAAAATCGTTGTTGAGTTTAACGCAGTATAAATATTCATGTTAAACGTGACGTGATTTAGCGAGGATTCTACAGAAATAACGGCATGCCGATGGAGGTGATGAGTGATGATGAGCTGCTGCTTATTCTTTTATAAAAAAGCAAAGAGAACTTTGGGTCCTTCCTGAGAAGCAGGTGAGAACGTGTGGAGTTTCACTGCTGGCTTCAGGAGCTGAAACTCTCCGGGTTTATAAAGTCTCTCTCTCTCCAGCACCTCACAGAGCGACCGCTCTCACTGCCGAGCTCCTCTCCGCTTTACTCACACCTGCTCTTAAAGTCCTCGTCTTTAGCATCGTTATGATCCTCGTCACGCAGCGCCGTGTTCTGAGACAGTACATGAACGAGAGACTCAACATTCATCTTCCATGTGAAAGCGGTTATTCACAGGATAGTCGTTCGAAAAATTATACTTCTGCGTGACACAAAGCCACGAATTCAACAACGGATACTTTTAAAATCAAGATTATCTGAACTTCAGACAAATTCCACACGAAGCTGTAAAGAAGTGACAAATCCATTTTGTCCGAATGTCTCGATTGATTAATGAGGAAAAGCGAGAATGCTTACAGTTCCAAAGTCAGATTAGAGCGCTTAAAGACGCTTAAATCACGTGCAACAGTTCGAACAGTCATTTTAAGCAGAAGTTGTTTATTGAGACTCCAGATTATATTCACCTGATCATCTTTACTTACGATCCTTTAACCTTTTGAAGTTCGGGAGGTGTTTGTTGTCCTGCTCCGCATCTCCGTGCTGATGTGTACACACACACTGAACCCTGAGTACACACTGCCACGGTATTCAACACTAACTGCTCGAACTCTCACTGTGCTCAGTAACCTGCGAAGCTTTCATCAGTCACAGTCACAAAACTCCTGTTGAAAAGCTTCAGCTGAAACAGTAACGATGTTCGCTGAATAACAGCCGCAGTCCTTCCCTCACCAGCCTCTCTTTATTCTCTCTGCAAGTTTGTCGTGTGAGTGAGAAAGCGCTAAGACGTGTAAACCCCTCCGTCCTGAAGCGGTGGGAACCCTGACAGCTCCAGCTTTACACTGGAGACTCCTTCCACACGGGATACACAACATATTCAAGCTGTTTATCATCAGTGGAGCGCGCGCTGTACACGCCCCAGTGAACGAGCTGTTACTATGGAAACGACGACGCATTATAACAAGCGCACAAATCAAATCTGAACAAAGGTACAGCACGTTCGATCGCCGGACGAGGTGTTATCATCCAGGAAGTTCTACAAGCCAGGGCTTTAGTTTATTTTTCAGAAAGATGGGAGGTGTAGCGATGAGCAGCTGATCCAGACCGCGCTGAAGAGCGGAGAAAATCCTGGCCGTGACAAAAACCAGGAAAGGTTCAGTGTTTAGTGTCAGAGTTTGTTCTCTTCTAATCTCTTAACTACAGTTAGAGTACATTTCTGTGTGTGTGTGTGCGCGCTCGTTACGGTATCCGTATCTCCTCAGGTTTTACTGTAAGGTGTGTAATCGGTGCCCGCGCTGGGTGAGAGCTTAAATAAATGGATTTATAAATAAAACGGGTGTGTGTGGAGTGTCGGATGGAGTGTGTGATGGAGTGAGGCTGAGTGCGCCACAGCTATGGATTTCTGGCTCTATAAAGGTGCGGAGTCGATGCAGCGCTAGCTAACAGAGACGCGATCCATCGCTTTAACGGGGCACGCGAGTGCCATCACGCTGAGCATTAGCAGGCCTCGGCCATCTCGGGTTTCTAATGCGGGGGCTTTATAGATGTCCGGATATTGACGCGACATCCAGAGTCGTGCAGGCCAGTTTTCATTAGCAAAAAAAAAGCTGAGTTTTTCTTCATGAGGATGGAGATATGGATCGAGTTTCTCACTTCCGGCTCCCTCGAGAGCCACAATGACACTCCGGAGAAGACACGGCTGCCAGAGATGGAATTAGCCGCTGGAGTTTGGAGACATCCGCCAATAGAGAAATTAGTTATCGATCGGAGGCTGGTTAGCAGTGCGCAATGCAGATTTAATTTAATAAAAGAGGCTTCGTGGCCACAGAGTGAGAGTGAGACTCGGCTTCAGGTGCACGCTGCATCACCGGCAGCTCTTTGTTGCGTTCCTCCAGAAAGGAAGACGTGGTGTTATTAACAGCCATAAAGATGTTGCACTTGTTAGGTGTCTGTTGGAGATAGGTGAAGACAGGGACGCTGGTGAAAAGTCATTAATGTCAGCTGTGGGCTTTTAATAAGAGCTCCGTCTGCACGTACTCCTGCGTGCTCTGGCTGCGCCGCTGCGCCAAGGTGAGTTTATTAGTGCTCCAGCTGCAGAGACGCCGCAGTCGGTCTCCCCTGACCCCCCGACAGCCGCTCAATTAAAACACAGTGACTGCGGCGCCTCTTTTCATGTCAACAGCGTATAATTGTTTTCTGAGATGTTGCTAACTCCCAGCGCCGCCTCCCTCCTCCTCCTCCTCTCTCTCCAGCTCTGAATAACTCCATTTGAATAACAGATGTTTATTTGCTAGGCTAGGCTGCTCCCGCAGGACGGTTAGTGGAGCCTTCTGAGCCGCGCGGATAGCTCTCGGAATAAATAAATAAAGACGCGGCGGGCGGTGGAGGGGTTTCAGGGGTCGAGATCCTGCCGTTCTCAGCTCGGCGTGATCGGGACAGCGGACGCCGCCAATCACAAACTCTCACACTTAATGAGGAACGACCAGAGAGAGCTAAAAAATAAAGCAATGCGCAGCAACCTTAATTCATACACACTCTAAAAACGTAACCTGATTGGACGATAATTTAACACCGGATCTCTGAGATGCGCAGTTTACTTATCATTACTGGAGGTTAAAATACAACAAAGAGAAATAAAGTACGTGTGTGTCAGAGGTCAAGCGCAAATCATTGTCCAATCAGATCACAAACTGCCAGTGACGCCATTCACAAGACGATAACGTTAATTACTGATTTGTTTATTTTATTTATTTTTTATTTTAAAAAAATTAAATAAAACAAAAAACGTACTAAACTAATACTGATTTTTTATTTTATTTTAATGGATATTATCCAACTATTTAAATACTTGTCCTGGTATTTAAATTGATGTATTTAATTTTAATTAATGATGATATTATTAATGATCATCAATGTTTTGGTTAGTTATTAATGATCATCAGTGTTTTGGTTAGTTATTAATGATCATCAGTGTTTTGGTTAGTTATTAATGATCATCAGTGTTTTGGTTAGTTAGGGTTAAATCATTCCACTCAGAAGATATTTTTAATTAGGTTCATGCTGACATTATTTATACACCGATGTGTTCTGTAAATAAAAAAAACTCCACTATATATAATACACTTAATAATGATTAATGATGTGATTTTTAACAGTAAATATTAATCAACTCTACAGAACTGTGGCATTAACGTGCACTTTGTACTAGTTTATATAAAACACTCAAAAAGAGAAATAAGGATTTTAGAACACTCAAAGTATTTTGCGTGATTTGACGTTTGTTTGTTTTTGCTAAATCAGACTGTTACGATGCGTTAGCATGTCATGTTGGACGTTTCACACCCGAGTAAAACGATAAAATCATACATACTTACTGAGAGCTAGATTAAGAGTCAAAACCTCGTGGCTCAATATGTTAATATCACAGAACTATCAGGCAAATCTTTATAATAATTCATGTTCATATGTAATTCAATGCATGAAAACTTAATTAAACTTATCTTAATTAAAGCTCAGGGTTGGTCAGTATTACTCGCTTAGAAGACAAAAATTATTAAAAAAAAAAAGTTTCCTTCTAAATGTAGCGACTGTTACTGAGCTCTAAACTCTAACGCTGGTCTCAAAAGAGACTCATTTTTTAAATTGAAAACTATTTTAGCGACATGTCGAGGGATCACGCTGGAGCGAGAGACGTGTTCTGTGAACAACGCGATGCCGTTTCTGAGCAGTCGCATGCTGTGCGTTTTCACGCGCAGTGTCTCGCTACACGACTAATTATTGTGACTGGTCGTTACACAGGAGGCGTGTCGCTGGTGTCGCTGGGAGGCGTGTCGCTGGGAGGCGTTCTCTTCTCTGTTTCTCTTTTTACTTTTGTAAATATTGGAAATATAACAGTTCCTCCTCTTCCTCGTGGCCTTTCTTCAGTTTATGGTATTAAGAAAAAAAAACGAAGCTATATGTATATGCACATAAATCCAGACGATGATAGAATACAATAAGCAGCTGAAAGGATTCGTCGCTGAATGGAGGAGAAATTTTGATATGCTTATGGCGCTACTTTACAGTAAAAAACATGAACAATGGGCCATAATTGTGCAGCACTGGCTGCTCTTCTCACCCGATAAAAAACGCTGTAAAATCTACGGCTAGCCTGGAGGCACTCGTCCCTCGCTGTCCTGCTCTTTTACCTGAGACAAGTCAGGCGCACAACAACTACACACCAAAACACTTCAGGGACTCTGAGCCAGAAACAAAACAAAACAAAAAAAATCAGCGTGAAAAAGAATCAAGGATCCTTTGCAGGGACCGAGGGGAACCGTGCTCTTGTCTGAGTCCAGAAAGCAAGCCCTGAGGTCAGACGAGTCCTTGGCCATCAGCTGAATCAGAGCGCTTCACAGAGATCTCAGCTCTGTGGCTGCAGGCGATACGCTCACGAGTCACAGATCCTCGTCCACCGGGGCCGCACACATCCAGATGGAGGCAGTGCTTAGCATTTAATTACCGTAAACACCCAGCGCATGTTTACACGGACACATCACGTCCCTCGGAAACACCGCTTTTTTAATTTCTGTTTCCTGCAAAGCAAAGCAAAATGAGATTTTCTGGGGTTTGTAAAGTAAAAAAAAAACAAAAAAACAAACCTCCTCTGACTATTTAGGAAGAATACGAGTGATATCTTAATATATGAGCACAAATATATCTCTTAAAATAAAACCGTCTTAAATCATTGTGTGTTTTTAAAATCATTAATTAACAAATAATTGATGGAAGGGGGCAGTTGCCATCAAAACACACATTAAAGATTCACACTTTGTGTGTTCTCAGAGCGGGACCCGAGGGCCAAAAGCCCCTCATTACTCCTAATACCTTTTAGCAATCAAGATGAAACGGTGGAAAAAAACACTCATAAGTGCAAAACGGGTAAACTTTATTAAACTTCATTAAAGTCAAACTCCCGGAGCACGGCTGTAATGGTCACTCTCAGCGGAGGCAGCGCTGAGCAAATCATCTCAAAGGCTTTTTTCGCACCTAATGGCCGCCTAATTTATGCTTTGATGTCGTGTGAGTGTAGCTGTCTCTGGCTAAGGGCCCTGTTTACTAAGTTTATGAGGCCTAAATCATCTTTGTACCCACAGACCTTTAACTACAATTAACAAGCATGGACAACGAGAGTGCTAGAGACACGGGGGGGTAGAAAGAGATTAACGTAGGAGGGGGTCGGGGTGGAGGGGTTGTGTAAATGATCTCAGCAAATGAACATTCTCAGCTTGCAGCACGACAAGGAGGAATCTGCAGTGGGAATGAGCCAGGATCTCGGCTTTATTTGCCTTGGCAATTTACTTAATTTAACGCATTTTCCTCCAGAGTGCTCTCCAGCTCGACGTCTTGCGTGTTGCTTCCATCAGAACCAGCCCTGCTCTCTCCTGCTGGTTTTAATTTGCAATAAAGGAAAATGGTGGTCCCTTACCACTTGGCAAAGACCTCACCCTTTGTGCTGAGATGAATCGAGAGGTTTATGAGACTTGCTCATTGTACCAAGCAAGAACTTTCTATTCCTGAAACCCCAAGAAGAACCTGGAAACAAACTCACCTCATTTGGACCTCACGCACGCTTTTTTAGGGTTGTGGAGTGGACCGCAGCCGGCGGGGAGTGTCTGGCCACTAGACGCTTGGTGAAGAAATGATTTCTGGGAGATGAGTGAAAGCCTGCCCACCACTGCTGCTTAAGTATCGGGCAAGCCGCCTTCGCTGGCAATTAGATGTCCCAGAACTCCAGGCCGTGAGGAGGTAATTAACCATTAGCAGATCATTGCAACACTTCCGAGCGCAACCTTCACCATTGCAATCACCGTGGTTCGGTCAGCAAAATGGCTGCTTGCCACTGCTCAGGCCCATCGGCTTCTTAAAGCGGGCATCCAGCTCTAATCGCCGCCTTTCAATGGTAATTTAGTTCACCAGGCCGCAAAACAGCTTGATAAAGAAACGCAGCCTAATTACACCTCACATCTTCCTACCATCCCTCTTCCTGCATGTAATGAATATACACAAGGGGCAGAAGGGGTGGGGGGGGGTGTAGCAGGTGGAAGTGAAAGAGAATGATGAGATGATGGAGAGAGAAATAGAAAAGTGAGAATGACCGAAAAACTGCTTCTATAACGCTTCCTAGTCATCTATGTTATTAAATCAGTGAGCAACTTGAAGTCGAAACATTTCTAGTTAATATTTCTCCGCTCATCACAGGAGCTTCATCAGTTGTTAATGAGAGGAAAAAAAGAAGTGTCTTGTTTGAGTTAAAAAATAAGACAGCCTGCAGGGGACCTCTTGCATTCTCGATCACACTCCGAGCCGGTAATGGTGGTAGGGGCCAGCCGAGATCAAAGTGAGTCGTGCACTTCTTCTTTTTGTTTTTTCTAAAGGAGAGCACAAGGCCATGTGGGTGAGTTTATTCAGCGTCCACTGAAGCAAACGCAAAGAGGATCAGCACTAACGCTGCAGGACTGCCACTGGGCAGATAGGAAGAAAGCAACTCCCTCGTGCTCCTCTGAGGTCACTCCAGGCAGGTCAGTCTCCCAAACACCAGACTTAAAAGCCCCTGGATTTAAAGTTTAAGGCCGTTTTCACACATGGCCCAAATACTCAAGTCCAAAAGCAGGATCGACCCTGTATATTTTTTCTTCACAGGTTTATTTCACATAGATACTTTTTTCCAAACTGCAGACTGATTGCAGAATTTTATACCTTACCTTTGATGTGCAACATCTCTTTGCAAGGTAAAAAAAAAAAAAAAGCCAAAAGGTTCGTCCCTTCATTGCTTTTATGGAATTCTTTTTTGCTTACCATTAATTAACCGTTCAGGTGAAGCCTTTCAGTCAAAGATGATCGCTTAAAGTCTACATAAAAATAATTCTACTTTAACTTGTAATTAATAGCAATTTTAACAATCAATTCATAAAAAAGGCCTTGTGTTTCTCCTGCAGATGACATCATGACTTCCTACATCAGATTTAATGTGACGGGTTTAACCAGTAATGTTTCTCAGTGCTCAACCTCAAGAGCAGACTGGTTTTATACATGGTACAGAGATTATTTAATAGAAACAACCTCAACCACAGACGCAATAGCAAACCCCGCTAAAACAAATTCAAACACAGCTTGTAATAATCGCAATAGCTACAATGTCAACTACAGCCCCTATAGCAACAACCTCATCCAAAGCCCCAACAACCTCAACCACAGCACCAAAACCTCAACCAGCCCCTACACCAACAACCTCAACCAGCCCCTACACCAACAACCTTAATCACAGCCCCTACACCAACAACCTCAACCACAGCACCAACAACCTTAATCACAGCCCCTACACCAACAACCTCAATCACAGCCACTACACCAACAACCTCAATCAGCCCCTACACCAACAACCTCAATCAGCCCCTACACCAACAACCTCAATCACAGCCACTACACCAACAACCTCAACCAGCCCCTACACCAACAACCTCAATCACAGCACCAACAACCTTAATCACAGCCCCTACACCAACAACCTCAACCACAGCCCCTACACCAACAACCTCAATCACAGCCCCTACACCAACAACCTCAACCCCTACACCAACAACCTCAATCACAGCTCCTACACCAACACCCTCAATCACAGTCCCTACACCAACACCCTCAATCACAGCCCCTACACCAACACCCTCAATCACAGCCCCTACAACAACCAACAACAACCTCTATAGAAACTACCACCAAATTATATCAACCCAATCTAGATCCCTGTACATGCCCCATCCTCATCACCAAAGTTCCATTTCCACTCTAGGAGACTTAAATTATTCCAATCCAGAATACTCAAAACGCAGCATCAATGTTTCCATCTTAAAATCGCCCCAACTGATCCTTTCCGAATACCACACAGGCCCTTCTTTAGCCCCAGAATCACCCTCTCCAGCCAAATCAGCCCCAACAGGCCAACACTTGGGTAAAGCAGCACATCTGCACCTATTCCCCAAACCAAGAATTCAATTAAATTCTATTTGTATTGTGCTTTTAACAATGGACACAAACCAGCATCATAAAAATATGTAAATCCTGAATATACATTTGTAATTTTGAAATTTATCCCTAATGAACAAACCAGAGGCAACAGTGATGAGGAAAATCTCCCTCAGAAGACATGAGGAAAAAACCTTTAGAGGAACCAGGCTCAAAAGGGAACCCATCCACATCTGGGTGACACCGGATAGTGCGATTATAAGTCATTACTCTTCTATAACTGTATATCATAGAGTCAAAAAGTGCTAACTGTGTAAACAGAAACTTGTGAATATGAGCGTCTCCCTCTCCAGCCCTAGCAGGCACAGTAGGCCAAGTATCAGGTACAGAAGCCCTTCTGCACCTTCAACCCTCCCCCAGAACCTCTTCAGCCCTAACAATGCCAACTCCCAGGTCAAACAGCCCTTTCATCGCCCCCAGGATCCCGTTCTCCAGTCCTATTTGCCCCAGTAGATCAAGTCTCAGGTACAGTAACAATTCTGCACCCCTTCCCAACCCCCAGTATCCCTCTTCTCCAGCCCCATCAGCCCCAGTAGGCCTACTCACAGGTATAGCAGCACTTCTGTGCCCCTTCCCCACCCCAGAATCCCCGTTCTCCAGCCCCATCAGCAGCATCAGCGGGCCCTGAGCAGGCAGCGGCCAGCACTAGGCCGTAATTAGCTTGGACAGCTCGAGCTCAGGCAGCCGGGCTACATCATAATGAGCTCAGCTGGGATTAGGAGGACAGGGCAGGGGGGGAACGGGGGGTTCCTGGAACAGCGGGCCAGGGGTAGAGATCAAACAGGGGAGGGCCGGGCCACGCTGGCTGGCAGGGTTAGACCCCTCAGCTCAGCACAGACCAAATGAGGCCTGGCAAGCAGAGAGCCAAGGCGGCCTAATAAAGAACGACTCCTCCAGCAGACAAGAGCGGTGGTAATTAACACACACACACACAGTCACAGAAATACACTGATCTCTAGAGAGCACTCCGTGAAACTGCTCAGAGCTTCTTTGGATTCTGGATGAGAAAAAAAAGCCCACCACGTATGTTAGAGCAAATATGTGTTTAGAAGGGAAAAGAAGTGCGCAGAAACGTGATGCTGCGGCGAAAACCTCGTCTGTTTCATGCAACACAAATCGCTGTAATCTGTTAATGTTTGTTTGCCCCTGCTAGAGGGCAGATCATGAAGACAGAGGTGCCGTCGCTGGCAAGGGATAACCCTTAATCATTAGCACCTGAAATCACCATTAATCATTAACGTGGGCCAGAAAAACTAAACACACACACAGTTTGAGACTGGGTAATGTAATTTTTCTTTATGTGTGAGTTTGGAAGCAGCACTGGTGCGGGATAGAGACGCTAATGATGGTGTGTGGGAGGAGGATGGAGCTGATAATGAAGTATGTGCGCGAGTGTGAGTGTACGTCTCAAACTTTAACATGTACAACATGAGACCAGGAGAAAAGAGCACACACACATTGCTGGTGACAGCAGAAACACACACACAAACACTCACAACTGCAGATACACACTGGGACGATTAAGGAAGAAAAAGGAAAGCAACAATTTTTTAAATTTTTTTAGAAACACACCACTCACACACCATTAATAACACTAATTAAATAGTATCTCTCACACACATACACACACACACACACACACACTTACTTCTCAGCAAGGAGCTTCCTGTTCTCTCGTTTAAAGAAGGCCAGCTCGTTCCACACAGCATCACTGTTCTCCTGACGGAGTTCCCACGGCTCAGCTCGCCTCGTCCTGCCTTTTAGCCTACACACACACACACACACACACACACACACACACACACACCACTACTTCATCAGCAGCACAATAAAAACATTTAGCTATTACTTTTTGACCTTTTCACTTAATTTACATCAATGAATCATTACATGTTCACTCTCTCTATTAGCTGCTGATTTTACAATAAGTTTTTCTTCATTGAATGTTATCTCGTGTATAATTAGCTACATTACGATAAATGTTAACTACACTATACGACCAAAAGTATGTGCGCCCCTGACCATCACACCCATATCTGGTTCTTCCTGAAACTGCTCCTTCAATTGTACGGAGCGTCTCTGTGTGCTGCAGCGTTACAGTTTCCCTTCACTGGAACTAAGAGGCTCAAACCTGCCCCAGCATGGCGATGCCCCTGTGCACAAAGCAGCTCCATGAGGACATGGTGTTCAGGTTAAGGTTGGAGCGGAAGAACTGGAGTGTCCTGCACAGAGCCCTGACCTCAACCCCACTGAACACC
>JAQMYM010000038.1:4957505-4961142 GCA_030014255.1 Parauchenoglanis ngamensis | reverse complement strand
GGAGCAAAACACTTTTAATTCTGTTGAATTTAATAGCTTATGCGAAACATAAACGTGACTAAATACGTTATTGTCAGAAAACATATAAACGTCTATTTCTCAGAGTTCCTATGTGATGCAGTAAAACCAACACTATATTTGTGCAAACCCAGTAGGTACCTGTCACAATCAGCAAAAACTTTTCAGGAAGCAAGACGTTTTAAAAAAAATTGTTGTGCAGTGTAATTGGTTGGTTTATATTCCTGAAAAAGCCATTTGATATCACAGAGAAGCTCATGTATATCAACAAAAGAACCCCAGGGGTTTTTGCTCTAGTATAACTTGTGTGCTTTTCCTAAGAAACTCAATATCTACATCTAGTGCTCTTCTTTATACAACAGATGGCACAGTTGCCATGACAACAAACAACACTGAGAAAACAATCCTCAAAACCTTAAAGTTGTGCCAGATAAGCTAATAGTCTGTTGATCACATTTATGTGACAGTACATGGTTTGCTTGATCAAAGAAAAAGGTGTTTTCAATTCCAAGGGAAAGGAATGGCAGGAATTTTTCTGTAATGTAATTGTGTGAATAAAAAAAGAGAAAGGAGGCCCACAGGGTGCAGAAAATGATCCAAGAACAGAAGTACAGACATAGGGGCATTTTTGAAATGCACAAAAACAGATGCATGAAACTATGTCAACAGCATTTTCTGTGATTCATATCAGTGTCATAACAAACTTCAAATCAGGACTAGATTTCTGCAGTGAAGGTCTCTGTGGATTGTAGTTGCACTACAAAAAAGTTGTACACCAAAAATTGCCACACTAAAACCCGTCACTGTCATAATCAATTACCTTAACTATTTCATTGTCTCAGAATTCCCTGGATCTCACTTCTCCTCTATTTCTTTTGTTTCTGGCTACTTCCTTAGTTTCTATACATAGTTACAGACTGTATATTGTTGGGAGTGAATAGGAAGCCAGAGACCTTGTGTGAAATATAGCGTGACTACATGAATAATTTAATGTGGGAAACGTGCTTTTGAGTACATCACAAGTCTGCACATGAACTTTATGATAGAGATCAGATTTGGATTTAGGTGTGTCCACATGCAATAAGAAAGTGGAAATAAAAAAGGAAATGAATGTAAAAGGGAAGGATCTTTTTTTCCAAAACCCATCGAGAAGACCAGCAGAAGCATCTAAGCCACAGAAAGTCTCAGTGACCTCCTAAATTTAACCTCTAATAAATCCACTACTAAAAAAAGAATGTTAATTCCATTACAGTCAGATACAGTATTTCAAAATTTCACCAGCCATTTCTTGATTCCAGCCACACCCAATTTTGTTTGACCTGATATTGAGTCTCTTATAAAGAGTCTGAATAAAGAGCGTGTCTGAAACAGATAGCAGAACATAATCCCCATGTGAACACAAACAAGCTGGGACCATCATTGAATTTCAAAATAGGTGAACATAAACTGAGAAACCTGCACCTCTCATGATATATGTTAAATATTAATTTGCCTCCATTCTCACAGTGATCAGACTACCACAATAGTCTCACACTAAGAGCTGACTGTACTGCCTATATGCAAATCAATCATTCATATTGTTACTTTAGGCAAGGTCAAAGGTGAATTCGCCTTTAAGTCAGTAAACATTTATCTACACAGAGCACTAGTTCAGTGCTTGCTTTAGCCTTGTGAAAGTAAGCAAATGGACACATGTGCATGCTTTTACACGGAGGCATACCCACACAAACAGACAGCCTCTGGAAAGGGTCAGTGGTTTGTGTGTGCATGACTGTGTGTGTTCTAGACGATATATTGAGTGTAGTATATATTCCGCTGTGAGATACTGTCTGCTCCCCATCGGCTGCAGTTATTTGTCTTCTAGGCACCGTATCCCAAAGCTCAGTCTAGATTTATGTTCTGACAAGCAGCAGCTGACTAAGAGCAATATCAGTAAAGAATTAATGATCCTGTACACACATTTATCCTACTTAAACATAAACCACACTGTAGTTTCAAGTTCACTGGGCATAATTTCCATTGTAACTGTATTGATATGTAATACAGCTGTAGCCTTTGTTGAATTGCATTGAATAATGTATGATACTGGATGTATGATGTATACATGATAAGAATGATGTATGATATGATAATGTGTGATAGGTATGATATAAATATTAAATGAGTTGAATAACTGCTGCTATTTTACCTATCAAGCCCAGAACAAGGAATTGACAACCTATATTCAGTACCTAAACTAGAACATGTAAGTGTAGTCATACACAGTTGGTACTGTAAAGCTTAATTACATTAGCGATACACCACTAAGTATATATTACCTGGACCCTTAGCTGATATTCTACTCTGTTATTTAAAAAGTTTAATCAAAGAATTGATAAATACAGAACCCTAATTTATGGCCTTCTAGAAGAACTCTATAATAGTAGGTCAATGAAACAGGCCTTGACTTGATTTATGAGAAAGCTTTCCTGAAAATAAAGCAGGTCAGTGAAGCTATCGTCGTTCCTTTCTCTCAACAAAAACAGTAGGCTTGCCACAGTAAGGCATCTAGTTCTCCCTATGCTTTGCATCCTTTTTAGTATACCCTCCTTATGGGACCTTATGGGAAATTAAAAATCAGGACCACCCAGTAGAAGTGAGTAAAATAACTGTAAAATATATAATTGGACTGGTTTTCATGTTTTGTATGAGTCATTAAGGCATCTCCGAACACTGCTGAAATATCAGTGATGCGTGTGGTGGCTTGCATGCATTATGAAAGGTAGAAAAGTAGTAGAGTAGAAGCAGAGTAGAGATGCAGTGTCAGTATGTAGAAGAGAAACATAGTGAGTGAGAAAATATAAGACAGTGGGTTAGTCTTATCAGATAATCCAAAAGCTCTGTTAGAAATCAGCACCATAAGACAGAGAGCATCCAGACTCTGATAAGTAGGCCAAGATGTCTGTGCTTCAGCCTGGAGCCAGACACATCTACAGCTGCTTTATGTAACCTTTAGGTTGCACTGGGACATGTGGCATGCAAATAACAATAACATATACAGTATATATTTCTAACTTAGTAACTTATATAACATATTTTCAGTGAAGCTGCTTTATGGCAGTGTCCATTGTTATAAGTGCTATACAGATCAAATTGAAGTGAATTGAATATAATTGAATAAAATATGCACATTAAAACATTTCTCCCTATCATTTCTCCCTAAATCATTATAAATATGTTTCAAAATTAATTGTTTAATTTCTCAGATGAATGATGAGCTGAACTATCAAACTATTTTATTTTATGTGTTAAACTTAAATGTGAGCCAGTCATATGTGGGCATTCAAGGCCATGTATAATGACTTCCCAACTGTTAGAAAATGTTAGAAAATTCATTAAGTAGTAGTCTGGTTCTAAGAACATTACAAAAATTCTGCCTGTAATGTTCTAAAAACATTCACTATAATTAAGATTTTTAGATTAGTAATGTAGCAATGTTTCAGGAATGTTTATAAATGCAAAACACCTAAAATGTGTCAAATGTACCTAAATTTGTTAGCTGGGTGGCTAGTCTAACTTGTTTTATAATACAATAACTATCATTTATACTATAATGCTACTATAACGCATATGTGTATGT
>JAQMYM010000038.1:4947505-4952505 GCA_030014255.1 Parauchenoglanis ngamensis | reverse complement strand
ACACAGTCAGCTTGAAGTATCCACTAGATTTGTTCCTGTCCTTTGAACGTTTTGTTTCTTGTCATCGCCGCGAGCGTATCTGCAGCTGCGCTGCGACTTTGCCGTCCTGCTATTGGTGGATTTTGGACGAGCGTCGTGGCAGCAGCGCTCACACACGGAGGTTTTAATCTCAAATTTCTCACACTGACACACACTCTGTTATCAGCTGTCTTTAGTCACAGTGAAGTAAATCATATGGATTTTTTAGTGACTGCGCCACCTATTGGTGGTGAAGTTTACAAAATGGGACTTATGACCACAAAATCTGGCTGAAAATCGTACAATGTAAAGCGTCACGCTAACCGTTATACTGTGTGGTGGTGTATTACAAGATATCGAATCGTAATGTTTGTTTTATTGCTAAGTGCATTAATTAGAAACCGTGAACACTGTGTGTGTGTGAGTGTGTGTGTTATATGTATACGTGCGTGTGCATGTGTCATTTTGTAAACTGTTATATTGAATTGTATTCCAGTTTTCCACCCAGCTGTACTCTCGGTGCTGGAAGCAGCCCTGTCGGCTTGGCGTTTGATATCTGAGGGAACGTAAACAGCCCTAGGTAGGGCACTCAGACTTTTTTCCGGAAGCTGTCGCGCCTCATTTTGTGTCCCAGTTGGAGCGAACCATTTCCTGAAGCTTGCGGTCCACACGTCGCTGTTCTCCAGAGAGCTGGGTGTGTTTGGAGCAGGAAGTGTGTGTTTATGTGGAGAGTGGCACGCTTGTGTGAGTCGTGTGCTCAGGGTGGAGGCCAAGTGGTGTGTGTGTGTGTGTGTGTGTGTGTGTGTGTGTGTGCGCCACTTCCTCACTAAACGCAACTCTGTCTCTAACACTCAGTACTGAAAGGTTCAGCAGGACCGCACGACAATCAACTGTGCTAAAAGTTTTGCTCTCAACCAATCAGAGCACAGAATGAATAATTGAATATTGAATTATATCTCGTTAGCTTTACTAACATGAGAGACGTTACGAGCCACATGAGCCTCTCGTCACCTGCCGGTGAGAACACGGTGTGAACTGTAGGAATAAAGCACATGACCCTGAGGATTTGTGTGCATGTGAGTGTGTGTGTTGGGAGTAAAGGGCAGCATGCTGTATCCCAAATCGCTCTACACTTTCTCCAAAAGCCATAAATATGACAGGGGTCAAGCGGGGTCACGGGCTAAGCACTCAATCGCCCATAAACTCAATAAAGCTCCTGCGTCTGTCCACACGGCCCTTCATGCTGATGGATAGAGATGGAGGACGAGGCGGGGGATGGGTACTGTGAGAGCATGTGTGTCTGTGTGTGTGTGTGTGTGAGAGAGTGAGTGAGAGAGAGAGAGATTGTGTTTCTTTTCATGAAGTGAGTGGGGAAGAATGCTAAGCTCAGTTTGGGACGCTAGCTAGTTCGAGAGATTCTGTTTGGATACTGTGTGTGTGTGTGCGTGTGTGTGTGTGTGTGTGTGCGTGTGCGTGTGTGTGTGTGTGTGCATGCGTGTGAGCCCGCACACACACACACACCCACCCGCACACGCGCACACACACACACACACACACACACATCCCAAGCCCTACCCCTATGTTTGCAGTATGTTTTTTTTTATAGCTAATTAAATTAATCCCAATGCCTGTAATGATTTTCTGCACATCTATATTTAATAGCCGAGCAGATATCAAAGAGCTTTAAGTACACGCCTCGTCCCTTTTAGCCTTACTGTAGGGCGCCTAATTAGTGCCCTGGATCTGCTCAGACATCACATTGTGATCGTCTTACCATTAAGGTCTAATGTAGCTGCTAGCGCTGGGCGCTAATCCAACTGATAGCAGTTACCAGTGATACGTGTGTAAAGGTTTTTAATCAGACAGGTCATGGATTTGTGTTATAAAGTTTAGCTGCTAATCCGAGGCGTTTCCTTTAACACAGTGGGCTAGCAAACCAGGCTAGCAATGAAACATCTGGAATGTGGGATTAGTGCAATAGGATTAACGTTTTTATGTTTGGAAACTTTCTTTTTGTTAGTTTTATTTTTGAGTTTGCCGGCAAGACACGGAGTTGATCACATTCACACTGCTGCCTTTGTAGCTCTGTGCGTGTGTGTGTGTGTGCGTGTGTGTGTGTGTGTGTGTGTGTGTATGTGAACAGTAAATGTCTCTTCCTGAGTCTCAATGTCACACACTCCGGGGTTCCACGCTGAGGTACATTTCCATAAAATATTAACGCCGTTGTTTCCTGTAATTAAAGGCGCATGTGCGTCTGTTCAGGCCGCCGCTGTGCTGTAATTAGCCCTCATCAGGCTTGTTCAGCGACGAGCGAGTGTGAGAAAACGCACTGACATCACACAGCGGGGGCATGAGGGCCATACGCACACACATATTCACGCACGTGCATTAGCATACACAAACACAAAAGAGCAGCACAGGAGCTGTAATATGGCCGAGCCGAAAGTCTCCCGGCTGTGGAATTAT
Source organism: Parauchenoglanis ngamensis (assembly GCA_030014255.1). Taxonomy (NCBI): domain Eukaryota; kingdom Metazoa; phylum Chordata; class Actinopteri; order Siluriformes; family Auchenoglanididae; genus Parauchenoglanis; species Parauchenoglanis ngamensis. The sequence continues at coordinate 4,950,021 of JAQMYM010000038.1, read as the reverse complement.
CTCCACAGCTATCCACATATTGATCCGTCTCTTAGCTCGGCGTAATTCTCTCCATCTGTCTTCTCCCTCCTATCTAATCTGCTCCAGGCCTTAATGGCCACCGTTCCCGCCATGAACAAGATAGTAATGTGCGCTGGTAGCTGTTATGATGTGAAATGACCCTATTGATTGCTTACCCTGCTGACAAAGGAGGTGGCAAACGCCACTTATTACCGTTAATGAGGTGTGGGATGTGTTAAGTGGCTCCTCTGCATAATAGAAGTGCTACCTGAGCTTTCGTTAGCATCGTTTGCCAACCAATAAGGGAGGGAGAAAGAGTCATCAACATGCTTGGCTAAATGGGATCTGATATTCCTTTAGATGGTGGAATGGAGGAAAAAAGTCACTTTTTAAAGCTTTATGCTGCATTCACACTAAGAAGTGACAAAGTGAAATGGACCATTCATTTACTGTGTACGTGTGACACGGCATTACAATTTCAGCGATAGCTGCAAAGTGACAGCGACAAGGTGACAGGGACACAGGGACAGCGACACGGGACAAAGACATGGACACAGGGACACAGGGACAGCGACACGGGACAAAGACATGGACACAGGGACACAGGGACAGGGATAAAGTGACAGCAACAAGGTGACAGGGACACGGGGACAGAGACACAGGGACAGCGACACGGTAATAGTGTCAAAGTGACAGTGAAAAAGCGACAACAGCAAAGGCGACAAAGACACAGTAATAGATGACAAATGACAGCAATAGAATGACTGACAGGGTAATAGTGTCAAAGTGACAAAATAACAGCAGCACCGTGACAACAAGGAAGGGACTAAATGCTAGTGACAAAGTGACAATGTGTCAACATGACAACAGCATGGTAACCTTGACCTAGCAACAGAGAGACAGCATCAGTGTAAACATGACAGCAACAAAATGACAAAGTCACAACAAGAAAGTGACAAAGACGAAGGAAAAATAAAGACTTCTTAAACAAAGTGACAAAATATCAAAGAGAAAGTGATACATCGAGATAAGTGACAAACACACTACACATAGCTGCAAACGCTGCATAAAACTTCATACAAAATACACAGACACAACTACACCACTCACATGATGTCGAAGCTTATTGTTGCCATGTTGTGTGAAAGTTTGTACACCCCATTGAACTGATATAAGTCAATGCATAGAAGTGCATAAATTTGAGAGCCAATATGATCATTTTCTGATTGTTGTGGGCGGAGCCTATGTGGTTGAGACTAACAGTTGTTCTGTGATTGGTTGCTGTTGTGTGATGGGGTGGGGTATTTATAAGGAGGTGAAATTGGTACGGTCTAAAATGGTATGGTCCGCTATGTGTTATAAGTGAGTGATGGAGTTTTGTCTGAATTTGGTGATAAAATATATGAGCAATTTTTTTCAGTGTTTTTTCTGTGCTTTTTTGTGGATTTTGTGTGTGTGTGTGTGTGTGTGTTGGCTGCTGTGTCTTTCAGCCCTGTTCAGACTGATTCACAGGACATATGCAGTCTGCCACAGTACATGTGCGACACGTGTTTTTTTATTCATTCCTCTCTTCTTTTCATCTTCCGCCACAACCGGAGCGCTTCCTGATATTCTGTTCCCAAGCTCCGGACAAACGAAGAACAGATGACTTTTTGGAAAGAGAACCCCTCACACACACACACACACACACACACCTCTCCCTCCTTCTCTCTCTCTCTCATTACTCATCGTCACTGAGTCGAGACTCCTGTTTCTCAGAGTAGGAGGAAAACAGCGACTGTGACTTTCTTTGGAAAAACTTTTTTTCGTAAGGCGAACCCCGTTTTTCTAAATGACTCGTTTCGAGTCTGGAGGGTTAGTCAGAGACGGGAAGTCACACTGTTGTCCTCCAAAAAATATCCCGTATGTCTCAACTACTACTCAACTAACATGGTGTCCTCACATGTCCCGTCTGGACAATTTCTCACCACGCCAATCGATAAACCTCCTCCAGTGATAACATATCAAGCTAATATACTGCTTGTTTATCAGTTTCTGAGATGGATAAATCTATGGAGTATTGAACGCCACATGCGGGTGTGGATTTATCTCAGCGAGCGACGCGGCAGGTCAGAAACACAAACAGCAGGGTGCATGGGAACCGTCAATATTTTCATATGTAAGGGGTGAAATTAATGACCTAATCTTCTCAATAAGAAAGTTTGGTTTAAAAGACTGATCCCTGAGCTGTTGGTGTGTGAGTGTGTGTCTGTGTGTGTGCTGCATTCACGAAATGCAGAAGGACACAAAGATATGCTTCTTCTAAACCCTCCAAGGATCTCCAAACAAAAACCTTCTCTACCAAACACTGACATTCTCCACCAAACACTGACATTCTCCACCAAACATCCACAATCTCCACCAAACATCCACATTCTCCACCAAACACTGACATTCTCCACCAAACACTGACATTCTCCACCAAACACTGACATTCTCCACCAAACATCCACAATCTCCACCAAACATCCACATTC
>JAQMYM010000038.1:4858535-4879577 GCA_030014255.1 Parauchenoglanis ngamensis | reverse complement strand
ACAGACAAGCACTCCCTCACACACACACACACATACACACAAACACTCCCACACACACACACACACAGACAGACAAACACACACACACACACACACACACACACACACACACACACACACACACACACACAATGGCTCCTCAAAAACTATTTACATGTTAATGCATATACAGAGAATTAGCTCTAGTGCCAATGTTGTCATTATTTGTTGTCTCGTGTCTTTTTTTGGGGCTTTTGCTCTGTGTGTGTGTGTGTGTGAGAGAGAGAGAGAGAGAGAGAGAGAGAGACAAGCCCATGACACAAGGACTGTAACAGAGAAATCATTAGAAATTAATTTCCACTACGGTTATTTCCAAGCTTCTGAAAATGTTCTTATTTTAAAATTCACTTTTTAATATTTTTCCCACAGTTCTTTTCCTATTCCGTCCTTTCAATTAACTGAAATGGAAATTTAAGAGCTGTGAGCGGCAGCGCAGTATAACATAATAGTGCGGAGGCTGAAATGTAAAGTCTTACCTCGGGGCTAAACTCACACTTGCACATGGAATGAAAGCCTAAAAAGTTTTTTAATGTATATTTAACACACAAACACCCCTGCGACCATCGAGCGTCGACGTGCCGTCTCCCAAGAATCCGTCTTCCTTTTTTTTCTCTATATTCCCTCTCCTCGCTTTTTTTCCTTCTGACTTCTCCATCTCTCTTTAAACATTTATTCCCAGCTCACCTTAAAGACCCCCCTTTTTTTGGTTCTGTTGGTTTTTTTTTTTTACGGCTCTTAAACTCCTCGGTTGCCATTTATCATTTATAGATGCTAGCAGGAACGGCCAGACGGCTCTCGCGTCGTGTCTAATTGTCGTCAGGGCGAGCGTCGCTCCCTTGATGTCACCTCTCTCTGGGACTTTGGGAGTCTCGGAGGCCCTTAGCAGCATAAACTGGATCATTTATGAGAACCCTCATTCCCCCATCTCTCTCTCCCTCTCTCTCTCTCTCTCTCCCGCCCTCTCTCTCTCTCTCTCTCTCTCTCCCTCCCTCTCTCTCTCTCTCTCTCTCTCTCTCTCTCTCCTTGTCTTTGTGCCTCTTGCACGCCCACTCGTAGCAACACAGCAGGATCACAGTAGCACACTTATTGCATCGTAGCTTTTATGGCCATTTCAATACTCGAGGAGTTTAAAACACTTCCAGCAGGGGCCAGAAGTCTGAGTACCAGAAACTCGGGCTTTATTTCATCACTCTAGTGTCCTTTTTTTCCTTGAAAATATACAGCATGGTGATTCTATTAGTGAATGATAACAAATTTGGACCAAAAAAAAAAATGCTACATATAAACTCAGACCTTTAGTGAATAAAAATGCACCGTTTGCCATTTGCATCCTCCAGAGAGCCAATAAGGATTTTTAATGTGATGTTGCAGCATTAAGGGCACCAAAAAGGGCAAAAAATTAAATAAATACATAAATAAATAAATAAGTAAATACATAAATACATAAACGGTTGTATTTTCTTGCGCATCCCATCGCAGTTCCACTCCTGACCGCAAATCTAGAGATTCGATGCTGCCAAGATTCTTTTCCCAGAGTCCCTTGCCATGTCTCAGCTCTGACAGTGGCCAAGTGTGCAAAACTTGAACCGTTTTATTTTTCAGAGGTTAATAACACCACCTCCTAAAACGCCAGCCAAGGACAGAGAGAGAGAGAGAAAAAGAGAGAGAGAGAGCGAGAGAGAGAGAGAGAGAGAGAAAGCTCCCTGGAAGTGGTGCTTATTCCTCCTCCCGGAGCAATAACACTTTCTCAACATGGAAACTTCTTTCCCACGCTTCTAGCACCGCGAAAGAAAATCCGAGGTCTGTTTGGGATCCGTCCACATTTTTCTTTACAGTACATCGCTGCTCGCCTCATTGCCCCCCCAGAGAAGGCAAAATGCTATCGCTATAAATTTTTTTTCAGTTGACACCAAAGTATTCCTTCATTAATATTTAATCTGACGCAAGACGTGCGTCCTTTAAACTCCATTAACATAAAGCTCGGTAAATACTCATCCTCAAACCTCGCTAATGAATGTAATGCAAGATTGCTGTCACCTCCAAGGCTTCTTCAAAGACATGCTTAAATAAACATGAGATTCCTTATTTTTATATTCAACATCGCTTACTCTGAGACAAGATGTTTTTTATTTAATTTTTTTTAGCCGATTGCACCCCACCTTTCCCAAAATAGGAGACATGTTTTAAATTATAAAACAGGAAATAAGTGAAAATGAAGTGAAAATATTTCATGCAGTGGTGGTGTCATTAAGGGTTTTTCTTTTAACTGTCACCTGACTGTGTGTGTGTGTGTGTGTGTGTGTGTGTGTGCACGCATGTTCTTGCACATTTTAAGAAACATAAATTGAAAGAAAAGAAAACAAAAGTGAAAATATTTTATGCAAAATAATGCACCAAGTGAAGTGGAATAAAAATAAAATGATAAATCGATGACAAAAGGATGAGGCCATTAGCGTTTTTTTCCTGACTGTCACCGAATGTCAAAATTAAACATCATGTCATGTTAAATTTATTTAGAGAGTGCTCTTTACAGCCCTGTAGTGTTCACTAGCATTAACATTGACCAGCTTGGACAGTGTCTTTGAACTTTACAGCAAAGTAAAGACAAAATAAACCTTTTTTTTTCGCATTTTTAACATTTTTGTTGCATCTCTTGCATTTAAAAAGGTCTGAGCATTGTCTGCATAGTATAAAATAGGATTTCTAAAATATAATCGCAAGAGGTCATCAAGTTTTTGCATTGTTTTGGTAAAAGTGTTTCCGTTTTAAACAGGTTAATGTCTACATTTGCCTGGTTGATTAAATGTGAAGGAGACGAACTACTGCGGAGATTCAGTGTAAACCCCCCATTATCGGTCTTTGCAGTTGCTCCAGGGGAATTTCTTCTTGCTAACAAATATTCGCCCTTTTCCTCCTCCTCAGACTGCCGTTATTATGCAGAATCAATAATTTTTTGTGTGTTTGTCTTTTTTTCCCTCTCTCTTCCTTTGATATGGCCTCTAGGATGCTGCAGGCAAGGTGCTGGACCGCTGGACCATCATGTCCCGTGAAGAGGAGATCATTACCCTGCAGCAGTTTCTACGCTTCGGAGAGACCAAATCCATCGTGGAGCTCATGGCGATCCAGGAGAAGGAGGGCCAAGCGGTCACAGTGCCCTCGTCAAAGGCTGACTCCGGCATCCGGACTTTTATCGAAAGTAACAACCGCACTCGCAGTCCTGGCCTCCTTACACACTTAGAGAACAGCAGCCCTTCTAGTATCCATCATTTTGAGAACATCCCCAACAGTTTGGCTTTCCTGCTGCCCTTCCAGTACATCAATCCTGTCTCAGCTCCCATGTTGGGGCTGCCGCCTAATGGGCTAAACTTGGACCAAGCATCTCTGAGGCTACGAGAGCCAAACCTTTCCAATCAGAGTGAACCAGTCGAGAGCAGTGAATCTGAAGTGTCTCTATCGCCTTTCCGAAACAGCCAGAGTCCAAATCGAGGCACCATAGGGGCCATTCCCAATTCCATTGAACCCAAGACGGAACCTAATGGATCATCACCTATCACAACAACCCCATCTGCACAGCAAGTCCAACAACAGCAAACACAACAGCAGCAGCAGCAGATCCAACAACAGCAGCAGCCCCAGTCCAATTCCATAAATGACCACCACTTTGTGAAAAATGAGCAGTCAAAGAACCTTCACTCTTCATTCTCTTCCAAGATGCACCGCATGCGTCGCATGGGTACTCCGTCACGCAAGGGTCGTGTCGTCTGCAATGCCTGTGGCAAGACCTTCTATGACAAGGGAACTCTGAAGATCCACTATAATGCTGTACATTTGAAGATCAAACACCGTTGCACGATTGAGGGATGCAACATGGTCTTCAGCTCCCTGCGTAGCCGCAATCGCCACAGTGCCAACCCTAACCCTCGCCTCCATATGCCTATGCTGCGAAACAACCGAGATAAGGACCTCATTCGCTCCACTTCTGGAACGGCCACCCCAGTCATCTCTAGTACAAAGAGTGGATTCACTCTAACAAGTCCTGGACGGCCTCCGCTAGGCTTTGCAACTCCTCCTCTTGATCCAATGATGCAATCCCCCCTTCAAAGTCCTCTGGTCTTCCCGTCCCTGAAGTCTGTGCAGCCAGTCCAACCCATCCCACCTTTCTACCGCAACTTACTCTCTCCTGCTGACATTGTGAGTCCTCCTGTTTCCCTTCCCACCAGTCCGATTTTACCCACTACAACCAACAGCACCTCCATCATGGACCAACAGCAGCAGATCTTAGCTGCCAGCTCCAACAATAGCCACATGTCTGAGATGGGAACTTTGTCTCACCATCTTTCCACCAACTCAATTGCCCCGGATCCCATCATCATTGACCCTACGCCCAAGAAGAAGCCTCGCAAATCCAGCATGCCTGTCAAGATAGAGAAAGATCGAGAGGTACCTGAGGATTATGATGACAAAGACGACGACGATGACGATGACAGTTGCCATCATCGTCACCCCGCATCTCACGTCCACAATAACATCAATGGAAACTGCAACAATAACAACAACAGCAGCAGCGGACATCAATCACCTTCCCAGGATGAGATGACGGAGGGCACAAGTGAGCTGCGCTGCATGGACAGCTTCACCTCCGAGGACCAGGACCATGAGCGTGACTTTGAGAATGAGTCCGAGACTTCTGAGCCTAAGATGTTCTACCGCGATGAGCCGATGGACACAGAAGAGCATCGCCATGCATCCAGAAGAAACATGGACAAAGAAAGGGATGATGGAGAGGAAGACGGACACATCCATAAAGATATGGAAGAAAAGAGACGCTCCTCGCGGTCCCCACATCAGCCGGTCATCAAAATCAAAGAAGAACTCAACGATCCTACCTATGACATGTTCTGCATGGGGCAGTACAACTTGTACAATGGTGGAATGGCTGCTGCAGCTGCAGCCGCTGCGAGTATGGCTGCCTTGCACGAGAGCTTCATTTCCTCCATGGGTTACGGATCAAGTTCACCGAAATTTCACTCCCAGTCTCCCGAGGGTGATCTCTGCTCCAGCCCTGACCCTAAAATCTGCTACGTCTGCAAGAAGAGCTTCAAGAGCTCCTACAGTGTCAAACTGCACTACAAAAACGTGCACCTAAAAGAGATGCACGTCTGCACGGTGGCCGGATGCAATGCTGCTTTCCCTTCCCGACGAAGTCGAGACAGGTGAGATGTTTCATTTACTCGTAGCTCAGACTGCATATTTAACAATTCTCAAGGCTCAAACAAATTTGTTAGATGCTGTCCTATTCCTCCTGCTAATGACTTGCTTATTATTTACGTAATTAAATCTGTAGGCGCTCACACTTACCTCACACATCTTACAGGTAAGTTAGTCCCTTCACGACCTATTTTCTCATTAGATAAAAGTTAATTGCTCCACATGAGGTCCCAATTTTAGCTTCATCTCTGACTCGCAGGGGGTGGGAGAATAATTATTATCCCACTAATGACGTAGTAACTGCTACTCCATGTGCTATGCGTTGCCTGTCATGCTAACATGCTGAATTACTGTGGTGTCAGTTCACGCTTATTTAATGCACTGAGAGGTCGAGTTACTTGAGACTGCTCACCTGTCACGCAGGTAAGCTCGCATTTATTAGCAGAGGCTGCGACCTGTCAAACCGCCGCATTCATTAACACATTTCGTGCAAGTCGGCAACACGTTCTTTGCCACACAGACCTCAGAATATACCTGTGCTAATGGGCATGTAGAGATGTTGATGGCCAAGGTCAGGCACAAGGAATTTGGTAGTGTATTTCCTAAGAAAGCCTGTCTTAAATGAAAAAATCTATGAAAATCCAAAGCGTAACTTTCAATATGGTACCTTCGCATGCAGATTACTTATATTTACATAGTATGTAAAATGTAGTGAAAATAGAGTACGAACATGTACCATATTTCCTGGGCTATCATCAAGGGTACATCATTTATATCTTAAATTAGCAAGCCTAAGTATATAAGAATAAATGGTACTAACGTGGTACCATCAATTGCACATCTTTTACTGCTTTAAACAGAGGGCCAAAAGGATGTAGTGTAAAATACAAAGGGTACTAACATGTACCTTTTAGTGTAGTAGCTTCATCAGTAATCTTTCATACCTTGATGTAGAAGATCTGCAGAATGTGGGGTGCCTTTTGAGTTTTTAATGTATGGTTTATTTCCCCCTGACATTTAAAAAAATTCACACTTGTGCTTCAAAACAGACAGAGGTTAATTAGACATGTCTGAATTAGCCAGAAGAACACCACCATGAACAATCGAGACTTTCACTTCTTCCTGAAGCACTTTAGGAAAAATTGTTTAAATGTCGCTGCCCCTCCCCCACTCTGAGAAAAATAAACGCCCTCTTTTTTTTCGTGGCTAAAAGGATCCATTTGTGTGTGTGTGTGTGTGTGTGTGTGTGTGTGTGTGTTAAACCGACACTGTTAAGCAGCCTAGAAAAACTCTGAGGGAAGAAAAGAAACTCACTCGTACGGACTGAGACGAGGCGAGGACGTGCCTCTTTATCTCGGCTTCTCGGGTGACAAGTGACGGTTTTATTTAGATAATAAAGATCGAGAGGTTGTTTGTATGCGAGTGTGCGCGAGTGTGTGTTGAGCGTGTCTTCCCCCGCTTTACTGTAATTTGCAAACAAGAGACTCTCTGAGGTGCTCAGTTGTTCTATTCGCCTCCCTCCCTCTCTATCTCCCGCTCTCCCTCGCTCCATCCATCTCTCCGACGCAATCTTTTATTAAGTTCCCGAGTGCGGTGGCATCTGTTCCCAGCGCTGTTTGCTCATTAGTACACTGTAAACAGCGCCGACGACTCCGGAACAGACGAGACACAGACGGAGGGATGAACGAGAGCTTATTGTGCTGCAGATGTGTGTGTGTGTGTGTGTGTGTGTGTGTGAGAGAGAGAGAGAGAGAGAGAGAGAGAGAGACAGGCTTCCGAAACGTGCTGCTTTCGACAGGGCCGAAGGGACCCGGCGCCCCGAGGCAGAGCAGACCTGACGTCTCGTTCGCAAAAATGAAGAGGCGCTCAAATAGGGCACACACACACCTCTACACACACACACACACACACACAATGACAGATGCACTGAAACTCAGTAAGGAGTAGATCATCTGCATACAAATGTGAGAAGGATAACTGACACTTTTACACATTGCTACCAGCGTCGGCTAATTTTCCTGCAGGGAAAAAAAATTAGCAAAGCCAGAGCTCTTCGAATTAGCTTATAGCATTTAGCTATTAGACATATACAATAGCTGAAAGTAACCAAGAGCCTGGTAGCAATGATGCTCATTATAACAAGCTCAGCTTTTAGCTAACTCATCTTCAAATTAGTGATGCTTTTAATTTCACCTGAACTGGCAGCTAAAATATTTTTCTTTATTTTTAAGCGTCATCATTTTTGTTGCCTTATTTTTTAGTGTCGTGCTAATTTTTACTGTAGGTTAGCTTGATGGATGGGATTATTAGCAGCGAATTTTTAGCAAATTCTGTAGTAATAAAAGAGTACAAAAAAATGTAATCACATAATAATAATAATAATAATAATAATAATACAGCATGACTTCCATGCTTGAATTTGCCCGATTCTTTGGACGACCTCCATCTGCCTTTAAATTCTATCAATAAAATGTCGTATTTTGAGATTTTTTTTGCTGCTGGAAACACTTACGCAGCGCAGAAACGCATTAGCGTAAACACAGAGGGGATTTTCCTGCCAGCAGCCCGAGGAGGCGGAAAAGGGGAGCTACTGTGATCAGGAGAACGTACACGGGAACTCATTAACTTATTCAACATCCACAAACTCTCCAACCGAGAACACACGTGTGCACTATACATCACGCCATATCGCTTTATAACGTTCAGTATATAACGTCATGCTTTAAACACATATTCAGGTGGACACTGTTTCTCTTCTACTCTTCTGTTCGCCTTTCCACCCCACGGCCGGTCGGAGTCGAGGTGCGTGTGACGGTTCAGCTCCTGCAGCTCCGGCCTGTAAATTCCCCCTAAACGTTTAAACATATGGTCAAGAGAAAACAGGGCAGGAAAGGACACTAGAATTTTGCGTGTGTGTGTGTGTGTGTGTGTGTGTGTGTGTGTGTGTGTGTGTTTTTCCCTGGATGTGACCGTGCTGCCCTAAAAGCACACACTATTGTTTCCATATTTTTTGGCCAGTGGATTCTCTGTGGCATCTGGGAGGCATTATAAAGCTGCTGTTCCTGAGGACTGAGAGGTATTAAAGCAGCAGAGAGGTATCCAGAGGAATCTGACGGTTTACGTGGCCAACACACACACACACACACGCGCGCACACACATACACACACACACACACACACACTAAACACTTCAGGCTGCGGTACAATTCTCAAAAGGTGCCTTTCACTTACAACTATTACATATGACTTATAACTTATTATAATTTAATATATTATATGATTTATAATGACATAGAATAACTATATATTTTATATATATATATATATATATATATATATATATATATGTGTGTGTACTCTACGTATATACTGTATACCTCCCATATAACATCAAACCCAGTTTAATAGACCATTTCTGTTAAATAAATGTCCAGTTTTCATTTTAATCTTTAATTTTCTATTTAAATCCATCCGACAACCTTTAACAATAAATCAGCTAAATGCTGCCGTGCTGCGTGCTGTCACAAATTATTCAACCTATTTGCAACTGTGCAAATATTATCTATAAATAAATCATCTGTAAATAAATTCAGTTTGTTTTCTAAAATGTATAAATCCACCGTGTCCACCTGCAACGCACAAAAGTCTGCCTCTGTTATTTTACCCGTCTAACACACCTGTGCACAATAATCCCTGTGCTTTATTAGCACAGGACTCAAACACTACCTTAAAACAAAGCAAAAACACCATCTACAGATTTATGTATTATATTTATTTCTGTATTATAAGATGAATAAACTCCCCATGTGCTAAATTCCTATCAGTGCACACATTATTCACTTCTAAACCACACTAAAGCAGTGCAAATAATTCTTACATTTATTTATTTACCTCCAGCAAATCCACCTAACGCACCTGTACACAATAACACATGCGAAATTCACGCACACACCCATGTCACGTATTAATCAAATGTCAGTTAAATACTGCAAATCTTTAAAATGGATTATGCTTATTATATTACATATAATTTATTTACTGTTTTATTCGCACAGGATTCTAATTAGACACCAGTGTAAATGCAGTGCAGAAGGGGCGTCAGAAGGGGGCATTACGTCGCGCATGTACATTACATTACATTACATTATATATATATATATATATAACGCATAAAGGCCATAAGTGCTGATTTAAGTGCACGTGATTGAAGCTCCACTTAAAAAGTCTGCGCTATGTTTGGGGTCTGTGTGTGTGTGTGTGTGTGTGCATGCAGTAGTATCCAAATGGCATTCCTAGCATTGATTAAAAATTCTAAAACTGTGGTTAGTTTACATGCCACCAAGCAGCTGAAATTAAGCTCTGATGTTTTTTTCAGACAAACGATGAGGGCAGAGACAGAGAAAAATATGCATGAAAATACATGAAAGAGCAATGAAATGAAAGAGCAAAGAATAAGGAACCAATTAGTATGAAGGTGAGAAGCAAAAGAAATAAATGAAGGGGACAAAGATTATTGTTAAATGGAGGTAGTTAAATGGTGGACATGATTAAACCACCAGTAGAAGGATCATAATATTGGAAAACTGGGTGTTGGGCAGAAGGAAATAAATGGAAGAAAAATAATGAAAATAATTGATGTAAACTATATGCAGAAGTGGACAAGGTACACAACTCTATTACTTGAGTTAAAGAATAAATACTCCTGGTTAAATATTGCTCCAATACAAGTGAAAGTTGTTCCCCCAAATTTTTACTTGAGTTAAAGTACTAGAGTACTTGCTAATAAAAATTCTTATGTATTCAAAAGTACTTTTTAATGTTTTCCATGATTAAAGTTTTTAATGTTTTCTTTTTAGTGTCAAAGCATTGCTGTGTTATTGCCACAATGCATTTACTGAACCTAATGCTTCTGAAACATATACTATATTTCTGAAAGGATTTTGGTCATTAAGGTTAATTTGGAATGTTCGCTAGCTAGCTATTAGCATGTGTCAGCAGTGTATTCAGACAGGACCTGGTCCCAATACAGCAACTTGGTGGTCAAATCCATAAAACTCCATAAAAAGTCTTTTGACCAACCATAGCGTAAAAACTGCAACTACTACAAGCACAGACAACTTTGTTTAAAATGTTTATCTGGAATTAAACAAATGTTTGCATACCTCAACATACTTTGTAGGCAGTGATAAAGTTTGTGCACAGTAAACAGAGCAAACATTTTTGAAACGATACGAATCGATAAAACGATACGAATCTTTCTTCATTTCTAAAATACCAAACCTGGACAGATATGGCCATGGGTGCTCTGATGAGGAATCAAATTGAACTGTTCAAAATATGCAGCAAGCACTATGAATCGGAGTAGTTTACTGTGATTGGTTTTCTCCTGTGATGAGCACAGCGTATGGCCTATTGCATTTTAAAATGAAAAGAAATGAAAAGAAAAGAAAATTTATACGCTGTGCATTTTAATTCTCAAGTAAAGTACAGATACTCGAAAAATGTACTTATAAACAATGTGGGGGAAGTTGCCAAGTTAATTCATTAAATAGTACTATAAACAGATTATATGGCATTATGGCACAGCATTGTTGGTTCACAGCTCCAGGGTTCCTGGCTTGATCCTGAGCTCTGATCGGAGCTGGTCTGTATGGAGTTTCACATGTTCTCTCTACGTCTATGTGGGTTTCTTCTGAGTACTGGTTTCCTTCCAAAAACATGCTGGTAGGTGGATTGACTATGCTAAATTTCCCCTAGGTGTAAATGAATGTATGAATGTGTGTGCATGGTGCCCTGTGATGACTGGAACCACTACGAGTCTGACCAGGCTAAAGTAAGTTTACTGAGGCTGGATGAATAAATTAATACTACATATCTTAAACACACATTTATACATTGTGTTGTAATGATCATTCATTATGAATCCATGAGAACTTGTGCCCATTTTAGTTTGGAGAATTGGAGAATCAAGGACATTCATTAGCGCAGCACTGAACATAAGTTGATCATCTTTTGTTCAGCACTGGAGACTGTTCTGTTCATTTCTAGTTGTGTATAGTGTGTCTTAGTCTGTTGTGTTTTTTAGCACTTGTGTCTACCTCCTGTCTTCTATAATGAGACACCAGTGTAGATAGCTCTCCCACTGACTGAGCTGAGTATCAGTGGAAAAGTCTTAGATGCTGAGATGCAGAGACTTTCCTGTTCCAACTCCTGTTAATGTTACAGTGTGGAATAAAGGTTGGTTTGGTGAAAACCATGCTGCTTGCTATATAAATAAATGGTTAAACAAAATAGCAACAAATGGCAATGTTTATTCATCTTGGTTGAATATAAATTAAAAAATGACAAGGTTAGGCCTTTATCAAATTTAGTGCCATTGTTTTGTTGTTTTCATCTTAGATTCAATAATGAATGTTCTTCCTGTGAATGATTTGACAAACCTGGATGGGCAGGATGGGAAAGCTACTTTGGAACTGTGAATTCATGCTGAATATGATGAAGAAATTACATCACAAATCATGTTTTATGACAAACTGAAGGATGTTTATTCTCCTTGTTCATGTAGGTTGTCTGTATCTCTCACACACTGTGCACCCAGACTGTTGCCACAAAGTTGGAAATACCCAATTTTAAAGGATGTCTTTGTATGATTTAATTTCCCTTCACTGTAACTCATAGCTCCTAACCTGTTCCAGCATCACAATGCCCCGTGCACAAAATGAGATCACATGGTTTGTCAATGTTGGAGCGGAAGAACTTAAGTTAACTGCACAGTACACTGTGTACCCTGACCTCAACCCCACTGAACATCTTTGTCATAAACTGGAATGCTGACTGCGTCACAGGCCTCCTCATCCAACATCAGTGCCTGACCTTAGTAATGCTCTTATGGCTGAATGAGCACGAATCGCCACTGCCACACTCCACAATAGCAAAGAGGGGAGTAAATCTGAAATGGGATGTTCAAAAAACACATGTAGCTGTGATGGTCAGGTGTCCACAACTTTTGGCCATATATTGTATACTGGGTTATAAAATAAAAAAGAATGTTATAAATTTCAGACATTTGATCAAGATACACATTTATCATCTTTACAGGCCCAAGTGCTAATGTGTTTATTACGTCTTTATTGCATTTTTTGATTTTACATATATTTCTTCATAAATGTGATAAAGATACAAATAAAAAAGTATTTCTTGGATTGCTAGTGGATTTGAAGAGAAACAACACCCTAAATAATCCAGAAACCAGTGGCTTGGGAGGCCAAAGTGATCATTTGGGAGGCCAAAGTGATCAAAGGATCAAAGCATCACTTTAGAGAAAAATGTAAAACTAAAAAAGGAAAGAATATTTAGTGCTTTGTATTAAACTATGGAAAGAGAACAATTTCAGACATATTTTAGTAAGTCTTAGTAAGTGTGTGTGTGTGTGTGTGTGTGTGTGTGTGTATGTGGTAGTTTGCAAAAGAGGGAAGGAAAAACAGTACTAATCATGCAAAATTACAACATATTTTGCTCTTTGTTTTTATTTGGTATTATGCACTGTGAAATTAGAGCACATAAGGAAAACCAGAAAGCAGAGACAGTACCAAGTCCATAACCACACAATCACCATAATCAAGGACACCAAGCAGAAAAACTATTGAGATTCAGAATTCTTATTATTTATGGTATTTTACATATATTTCAGAATTCATATGGACATTAGCACCTCATGAAGCACAGGCTCACCTTTTAAGAAGAATAATGCAAAAAAAGATTTCCCTCACCCTGTAATAAGACATACACATAATGCAGATAATGCAGTGAAGGAGGAAGACCAATTGGTTGAAGTCTTTTCTTTATAAGTTTGAAATCTAGCACATGTGTCACCCTGATCGATATGTCTCTGTAGCCATGCCGGCTAGACAGCTCCATCAACCAGGCTCTGAATATCTCACAGATTGATGTGATCGCTATACACTTCACATCTCATTTTATAAATCAGCCAAATTATAACATGCTATTCTGAATAATGTCAAAAGGCCTGAAAAAAGGATCAGAAATGGAAAATATATGAAAACATCAGAAAATATCTTCATTTTGCATGGGCTGAAAAAAAATGCATTTAAACTGTTTGTAAGCAAAAATATGAAAACTTAAATCTGCTTGGTTCCTTATCATGTCACTCAATTTTTTTTTTCTCATCCCCACAGCACTAGTCTCTCTCTCTCTCTTTTTCTTTTTGGTTGGAGACATCTTAGTCTCAATATGTTTAAAGCTTTGGGGTTTAGTTTTAAAGGACATAAAAGAAAAGAAAGCAATCATTAAACTACAAATTTTCCTTTATATGGTTCTAACCCGCTATCTCTCTACATTTTTTTTTCTCATTTTCATAACCAGTGGGTCAAAAGTGAAATAATTATGGAATTATATTTCTAAAATGTATTTTTGGTTATTTGTAATTTCTGCATTTAGGTTTGGTAAACACATATTATAATGAGAATACTCTCAATGTTTCAGACAGGCTATGAATAATAAATTATCTCTTTTAACTAATCTTGTGCTTTTGAAATGTCTTTTTCCTTTGACCCACTGTTTTCCTCAAGTTCCTAACAAACATTTTCACATGCTCCTTCCACTGCAATAACAATAGAAATCAAATGGGAAGGGGAAATAATAATAACAATAATAATAACAATAATTATAATATTAACACTTTGAAAATAAAAAAATGGTTCGTGACTCATTTATCCTTGAGCTATAGGAAAAATGGTCAGAAAGAAAGTAAGTTCTACAAAAAGAACCAACAAACAATTCTGTATTTCAAAAAAGAGTAATCTATCAGTCTACCACTGGAGAAATCTTGCTCTAGAGACAAAATTCAAACAATCTCCCTTGTTGGACATATTTTGGTATCATATTTGCTTCTTCAGAAAGATGGACAGGAGTAAAGTGAGGATGGTTCAAGCTGCAGTAATCATAGATAAACCTTGCAACATCATGGTTGTGTAGGCAAACCTTTAGCACAGTAGGTCATCTTTAGGAAAGCAGGTGTTCTTCTTTCAACCAGTGAAAGAGTTGACCACATCAAAATGTTATCTGACCCTAATGACTTTACTACTAAGTGTGCAGGACTTAGCCAACTTGTAAAGCTTTCAAAAGATATTAGTCACATTCCTGACAGTTCACCATAAAGCAGTCAAGTTCTTTGGTTCCATTTATATGTTACTGTAAAAACATAGAATTCCCCTTGAATCTGTTCAGTATGGTAATCTTAAGGAATATGACAATTACTGGCCCAATGTTTAGCCAACTGTTATCCAATCACAGAGAACACATTTATACATACATACTGCATGCATGCATAATGTATATACATGCATGTTTATGTGCTTTGGTTAAGGGAGTATTACAAAATATACAAACTATAAATGTTAAAATAGGTACAGGATATTTGGTTACATTATTATTAGTCCACTTATTTGGCAATTTCATTTCTATCATAAAATGAAAACACAACTTATCCAATACCAACATAGAAAATCTCCTTGAAAATATATCCCATTTTCATTTTGGTTATTCTTTAAAATGTATATTCAAAAATGGTGACAGTTCCATGTCAATCAAGGAAGTCTGAATAAGGATGTCACTGACAACTGACAGTCACTGACAGACGGTCAATCAAGGCTCATTTACACATCCTCATAAAGGCAAAAACTGGTATGAAGCTTTTTGGTTTACTTCAATTAAAGCACTTTCATGATGACTTCCTTTCATAACAGGTACTTAAACACAATGGTGTATGTTTATCCTTTAAACAATGTTGGTGAGCAAAACAAAACAAAAACCATTTTCATTTTCACATCTTTGGGTATCATAAAGCATGGTTTTCTTATCAAAAGCTTTTTTAGAATCTGGTGCCATGCCCATTCATCCTGAGAGGAGAGCATATTAAGGACCTACATCCTCTCAGTGAGCTCAAAACTTCGTCAGCTGTTGCCTCACCACCTCTATGTTCCCATGGCTACCGATTTGGCATCTAAAAAGCCGACCTTCTGGATTGGTTTGGATAACAATCTATTAAATGTCAGGTCAGCTTTGGTGCACATCCTGTAGTTTCCAGGCAGCATGTTTCAGAAGGATGGTGTTGAGATGAGTTGAGTTTTTGGTTTCACAATTTCAAGAAGTGGTACTCCACAGGAAGGCCAGCACTTCATTTCCCACTAGGCAAAAGGTAATGAATAAGGTCCTTTACTTTCCATGAAGCACTCTTCAGCTGAAATCTCTTCTGTTGAATTGAAGCACTTTGGAATGAGATTCGTGTCTGTGTCTACTTTATCTCTTTTTGTTTTTTTCTTTGGAAGTTAGTACAAAGAGACAGGAGTCCTTCATGAAGTTTAGAATTTGGCAGGCACCAAGTCACTCTTAGTGCAATGTGATTTTAAGCACACTGTTCAGGGTGAAGGCAAAAGAAAAAGTATGAACGCGTTTGTTCTTCTGTTCCACTACTCATATACTTTGTGCTCATTTGAAATGCGGTGAGAAAATCAGTCGCTTTGGTCCAATAAGACTAAATTTGGGTTAAAAGCAGCAGCAACGTGAAGTCAAACCAGGGTCACACTCTTCATGGCAGTAACCAGGTGGGCACTGGAGGGTGCTGGAGCAGGCACTGGCATGGGCACTGGCATTGGCACGCAGAGAATATAAGACAGAGCAGCTCACAGATCAAACTTCTGAGAGTGAGAGTGCTGGTTGGATAGGAGTTTTCCAAATTCACATAATTATGTATAATGTAAATTTAAAAACAAAAACAAATCCTAGGTCAGCATACTTACTTCCAGAAATTTGATAAACCCAGAATATTTTTTGGCTGAGGTAGGCTTGCTCAAACAGCAGCAGGCTAACAAGAGCAACAATGGCTCAGACATTCTGAGGTAGCTATCTTTGGAGGTATTCAGCTTTTTGGTGGGTTACTAGTGGGGAAAGGTACGGCAAAGGGACGGCCTTTATGGTTTCTCCAACTCAGTCTACCTCAAGGCGTATATGGTGTAAAGCAATCAATTCTCACACAATCTCAAGGCAATACATTATTCTTGGTATTACTGAATTAAGGTAGGAAAACTAAAAGATATAGCTAGTCATAATGTGGCTAGCCTATTTGGCACACTCTGTAGAGACTACATCTGCCTCTAGCACATACAGTATATTTATGAGGCCTCAGTTTGTATAGTGCAAGATTAGAATGTCTTATTATCAGAGGACACCATTGCTAGAATGAATTTTGGTTTAAGCAGAAAGTCCTCTGATATTAAAACATAGTTTGAGTTTGATTTGCTCCAGTGCCACATGCCTGACATAAAGCTCTCTAACACGATAATGTGATGTATACTACCTGATAAGGCCATCGCTTTGTGTTCCTGGTTTAAGTAAGCACACAGGATTTACAGGTATTAAAGCTTTGGTTAAGAAAAAAAGGTGAATTAACTGAATCGTGTATTAGTTCAGACTAATTGTTCAGTTCTACTATTATTCTAAGGCCCATGACAGGACCAGGGAAGCCCTTATTCATTATAACAGCAGTTTTTTTTTTTTTTTACACAAATGAGACATGTAATTTGAGTGGGTTCAATATGGGGGTTTTGGTTGGCAGGCTAGATAGAGAAACCACAGGGAGGCTGAGTGCTGGTAATGAGGGTTTAGAGACAGTGCTAGCCAGTGCCCACATCTGTTCCAGGTAAATCAGATGAGTGCTGCTCTATAAGTACTTGGCATTGCGTTGGGAAAGCCTGGTTTTGACCCTGGGACAGAGAGCAGAAAAGTCAGTGGCATTCAGTTAGAGCAATCAATTACCACAGAAGTCCCTTATCTTTCTACCTGTGACCTTGTTTTTCTGTAATTCTCTTAAGCTGCAATATATTACTATGTCACAGTACTTGATTAAACCTTGATGGACTCTAATTACTCAGCAAAAATGCTGAGAGCCTTTAGTAAACAAAGTCACAAAATTCACTCATTCTGCTGATTTGCTAAAAATCTAATATTTCTAACCAGTATATCAAATTTTTGGAGTATGTCCCATTACATACATTTACAGTTAATGGCCTAGGTATTAATACTTGCTAGACAAGACAGAAGCTTTATCTTACTTTGACATAATGATTGCATATGGTGGTGAACTAGATACATAAGGAAATTTCTGAACGTAATATTATTTATTATTAATATAATATTTCTCTGATGAGTACCAAACAGCTGAGAAGCACAGTGGGGAAGTTCTTAATGATCTTTTAATGTAGTATGTCTTACCTTAGGGACAAGTTCAATGGCTTGGGGTCGTGGTGCCCCATGTTTAGAAATGCCGTTGCTGTGAGCATGGTGTCCTCCATCCTCACCTCTGGGCACAGACCATCTGTCCTGAGTTCCCTTCCTGCAGAGGAAACTAAAGACACCCTAGGTTTCACATTTTCCACTCATAAACTAAAATATCCTAATTATATTTTTATGAAGAAATTTTACCTGCGGCGGTATCCAAACATGAGGAATAGCACACAGAAGATGATGCAGGCCATGCCGATGTGGATTCCAACCACCACTCCTGCTAGTGAGCCCTCAGTTTCCCTACAGCTGCACCTGCTTTCCTCTCCTGCAAAAAATGAAACCCCAAATTGATTTTCATTAGCATACTATTCCCAAACAGGTATACAAATATTAATATAGCAGGCCATTTCAAAACATGCATTCATTGAAGGCATACCAGCACTGGCTTTAGCAGTGGTTCCATCCTCTGTCAGGGACACCAGTCTCTTGGAGCAGTCACTCTCTCCATTACCATTGTAGGCCACCAGTTTGACTTCATAAACAGCGCCAGGATCTAAGGCACCATCACAAAAACATTACTCACACATGGCCTCCACAAAAATGCCAAAACTCTCAGAGACATATTTATTGAATGCAAGACAAACTGAAACTATTGATCAAGACTGTATTTGTGCAGGTACCTCCTTATCTCACTCTCAATCATTATTTCACATCTTGAGCCTGTCTGTACTATAATCAGCTTAAATGGCATACTCAGCAGTCCATCAGTAAAAAGCCAGTGTCATAGGTTTTTTGCTGTTTTTTTCTGAATTTAAAATAATTACAAGCACAGATTCAATTTAAATTGGTTCAATTTAAAGGCATAATCAATAAACAATGTATAATGGCTGGTCATGATATTACATGGGAGGACAATTAAACTGTCAAGAGCAATGCATTATATCATGAAGTCTCATTGATGGCAGTATAAGAATAACAGGGCAAAATATTTCACACACACACACACACACACACACACACACACACACACACACACACACACACACACACACACACACGCATGAACACAAACACACACAGGCAGATAGCTGCATTTATTTACTTTTAAGTGTTTCAAATTTCTGATAAGTTTGTGCAAATATAATATCAGCCCAAATGTAGATCAAACACAGATGACTTGATTATCATATACATTGCATTTGCATTTATTGCATTTGGCAAGAAGCAATTATCCAGAGCAATTTTTAATCCACCATAAGACATTTATTCATAGCAAATCTAGCATAGATGAAAAAAATGAGCACACATAAAACAATGATAAATGATTTTTGATATTGATTTGCTAGCTGGGCGGCACTGTGGTGCGGTGGTTAGCACTGTTGCCTCACAGCAAGAAGGTCCTGGGTTCGTTCCCCGGGTCACCCAGAGTGCCTTTCTGTGCGGAGTTTGCATGTTCTCCCCGTGCATGCATGGGTTTCCTCTGGGTGTTCCGGTTTCCTCCCACAGTCCAAAGACATGGACAATTTAAATTAAAACATTGAATAATGACAAATTAACACAACTTATAGTGTTTATATGTTTTTTTGTGCATTCTGCAATCTATTTAGTACCAGTTGACCTTTTCTAGAATAGATCCTTTGGTTCCTTTGTGTTTAACTTACTAGTTAAACCTAGAAGATTACAACTTTTTTTTTCTTTAATGGTTCCCTCTGCCATACAAGTAGGATTTCCTGTCAGAAAGGAATCCAAGTCAAACTGCTACAGAAAGCAATAAACCCTTATCAACTTGAAAACTTCTTGTGTTTCTAATAATGGAATTACATGACAGGCCTTAACTGGTATGTAAACAGTCATGTAAAATTTGCACTAATGAAATTAAAACCACTGAGAGGTGAAGTGAATAACATTGATTATCTCATTACAATGGTAAGTGTCAAGGGATGGGACATATTAGGTAGCAAATGAATAGTCAGTTCTATTGTTCCTAACAGGCAAGCATAAGGATCTGAGCGACTTTGACAAGGGCCAAATTGTGATGGCAAGATAACTGGGTCAGAGCCAAAATGGCAGGTCTTGTGGGGGTGTTCACAGAATGCAGTGGTTAGTACCTAGCAAAAGTGGTCCAAGGAAGAACAACAGGTGAACTGGTGACAGGGTCTTGGGTGCCCAAGGCTTACTGATGGATGTGGGGAGCGAAGGCTAGCTCGTCTGGTCCGATCTCACGGAAGAGCTACTGTAGAACAAACTTCAGAAAAATGAATGCCGGCTACGATATAAAAGTGTCAAAACATACACTACATTGCAACTTCAGAGTGCCCATGCTGACCCATGTCCACTGCTGAAAGTGCCTATAATGGACACATCAGAACTGGACCATGAAGCAATGGAAGATGGTGTGTCTGGTCTGATGAATCACGTTTTCCTTTACATTACATGGATGGCCACATGCATGTGTGTCACTTACCTGGGGAAGAGATGGCACCAGGATGCACTATGGGTAAAGGGCAAGCCAGCAGAGGTAATTTGATGCTCTGGGCAAAGTTGGTATTCCTTAAAGGCAGTGGTCTCTTTCAGCAGGATAATGCAGCTTGCCACACTGCAAAAATTGTTCAGAAATGGTTTTAGGAACATGACAGATTTCAAGGTATTTACTTGACCTCCAAATTCCCCATATCTCAATCTGATCAGAGATTTGTGGGATGTACTGTACAAACAAGTGCAATCCATGGAGGACCCACTTCACAGCTTACAGGTCTTAAGGGATCTGCTGATAACATCTTGGTGCCAGATACCTCTGCACACTTTCAGAGGTGTGCTTCGCCTCGATAGGTCAGAGATCTTTTGGTGGCACAAGGGGAATCTTTATAATATTAGAAAGGTGGTTTTAATGTTACAGCTGACTGGTGTAGTAAGGCACAAATTTTAAAGACTTTGAATTGTTATTGAATGAAGAATCAAATTGTCTAATTCTGCATGACTATGGTTCATAGAGAGGAAACCTGGTCAAAAAATAATATTCACTAGTGGCTATAATGAATGTGATGTTATTTCTTTTTTACTGTTATTATTTTTTTTACCCAAAATCCACAATTGTTCAAGATAATTAGTAGCTCAAATAATTAGATAGTCTTACGCTCCATCATTTAAGAAGTGGTACATCATATAAAAGTATAGGATAAATAAGGAAGTCCTGACCTTTAAATTAGGGTCAAATATGCAAATTATGTTAATCTTTGAATGTGCAATGGATTTATCTTTCAAATTACATATAATAAATTTTTTTTTTAGCTAAAGCCTTATCAGATAAGTAATTAGCACAACTTAACTTTGAGGCAATAATGTATTATGCATAAGCAATATACATTTATATTTATGTCATTTGGCAGACGCCCTTATCCAGAGCGACTTACATACATACATTTTATACAAGTGAGCAGTGAAGGTTAAGGGCCTTGCTCAAGGGCCCAGCAGTGGCAGCTTGGCGGTGCTGGGATT
>JAQMYM010000038.1:4825888-4837132 GCA_030014255.1 Parauchenoglanis ngamensis | reverse complement strand
AGGTGGGGAGAGAGAGAGAGGGATGAAGGTTGAGGTTGCTGTGACAACCCTGTGGAGAAAGTGGTCATGTAAAAAAAAAAATATCGACAGCAACAAAATGGCATCCGCATTTTTCTCTTCTCAGTAAGACATTTTCATAACAGTTATTATTCTAAACCTCTAGCAGAGAGCGTCCTTGTAACCTTCGGTAGTTGAGTCTTTAAAGTCGAAGCCAGATGGGCTCAATATGTGTCCCAGAGCGCAATGACGTCATGCCTCCTCTCAGCATGCGAGGAAGACTCCGGCTTTGTACTCACGCTGATTCACCCCAAACCCCCGACCCAGAGGGCTGGTAATTCTGCCGTGTGTTTGTGTAGGCCAGACTACAGAGGACTTATGACCACTTGAACTCTACAATAAGATACCATCATTATACTTTCACTTTTGTTTAAGTGTGGCACTCCGGATTTCTCCAGACGAGCACCGGAGAGCGGTCATTATCCGTGCTTCCATGCTATAAGGCTGAGTAATGTTTTTACAAGTGGCCTGTTTGTCATAAAATTGCACAAAGTAGAAGAAACTTTTATCTGAAAGAAATCTTCTTGGAATTACGATTTGAAACTATTACAGAGAAAAGTTCCATCAATGCGCTATTCTGCAAAAGCCATGTAATATAGGATAATGCACAGCTGCTTGGACACCTCCTTAGTAATTCCTGCTGCTTCTCATAATACGTGTGTGTGTGTGTGTGTGTGTGTGGGTGTGTGTGTGTATATGTGTATGTGTGCTCCTCTCCCAGGCTTAGTAGCAGCAGCAGTAACACGAAGACTTAGCCCACTCTCCGCGTTGATGTTTAGTATTTTAGACATGGTACATTAACGGCATCTGGTTAAGATCTAAATGCTTGTTAAATACGGCGAAATTTGGAAAAAGAGAAGGAGGAGAGGGGGGAAAAAGGATTTGAGAGAAAAATGGCTGGGGGAGTGGCGCAGCAACAAGTCAGTAAAGGTTATTATCCTGAAAGTATTACAACTGGCCCCTGACAAAGTGGTGCACGGTGTAGGGTTTCAAAGATTCTGTTAAAACACAGGGGCCAAATGAAAACCACGAGGGGAAAGAATGTGACATCACAGAGGCCACAGGGGCTCAGGCCTAAGAGTGTGGAGCGAAAATTACTCTCTACACCTCCAAGACGGAGGAGGAGGAGACGGTCAAGACATTATAACCCTAAACATACCGCAAGCCTGAAAACATCACCTTCACTTCAAAAGCAGGCCTTGATTTGCCTGGTACCTGATTTTACAGGTTGAAAGGGATTCATTATTGAATTGAATTGAGTCATCTTAGACTGTAGGTGATTTATTGTTGTAAAAAAAAAATTAACCATAAATGAACAAAATAAACACACACACAAACTGTAGAATGAACATGAATACACAGATTTGTTTGTGAGTTATTTTAGAGTTATTGTCATTGCAAATTTTATGTGAAGCCACACTGAAAAGAATTAAGGATATACTATTTACAATGCATTTATAATAATAATAATAATAATAATAGTAATAATAATAATGAAAAGAGATAAAGAAGATGAATAAGACTAAGACAATAGTGAAGTAGAAGAAGAAAAAAAATTATTGTTATGATTATTATGATTGTTTATTATTCATTATTATTATTATTATTAGTGGTAGTAGTATATATTTTAATACAGAAGAAGCATACCTATCACTATTTCTTCTCACAATAAGCATGAAGAATGGAGTACATTGGAGCCGAGGCCGTGCATTAACGAAGCCGATCACTTTGGAAGCTGGTGTGTTTCCACCGCTGTTTTCGGCGGGTGTCTCCTTTACCAGTCGGATAATGACCAGAGTAAGGCATTATGGCACCCATGGGGCGAGAGAGAGGGGAGAGAGGGAACAGCCTGGCCTCACTAGCCATCATTAAGCTCTCACAACATGAAAAACAGTGTGTTTTAATGATGTGAAAGTTAGCAGACTTGCATTTATGACGTTCCACATACAGTGCACATAGTACCTCCTTTTTTTCTCCCTGTGCATGAATATTGTAACAGCGCAGCTAGTGCTGGTAAGCAACCCAAAATAAAGGACAGCTTAGAGAGATTAGAATAGTGCGTGTTTGTGTGTGTGAGAGACAGAATGAGAGTGTGCATGGTTCACATTTGGTGTGTGAGGTGTTTATGGTGTTCAATGGGTGGAAGCAAGCAGGCGGTAGAATTGTCCCTAGCTCTAGTGTTTGACAGGTAGAAGACCTTGCTGCAGGCACACACACACGCACGCACACACACATGCGCACATACACCTCTGTAACACATGCAGATTACTCAAACTATCGCCAGGGTCACACACAGGGCAGACACACCGCCGTGATGTATAGGATAGCATGTCTGGGAATTTCTCTCGCCCTCAAACGCCAGCATACCAGAGAAGCTGCAGAAGTGCAGAACACCCCTGTGAAAAGAAGGAAGAAAAGGAGATGGAGGGGGGGAAATGGTCTGACGAGACCCAGATGATAGGTCCTTTCTTTTTTGCCCATAATTTGCTCCTTTTCTTTAATGCATTTCAAAATTGTGATGCCCCCTCAAGGTAGAGGTGCTAGCGCTTTGACAGTTCATTTCCCAGCCTGGGGGGAATGGGTCGGTAAATCCGAACGTCACACTCTCAGACCAGCCAGGAGAAGGGGATGAGACAGAGAGATAAGCAGGAAGAGGAGGAGGAGGTGACGGACAAAGGGGTGGGGTTAGAGGGATATAGGCTTATAGCTATAGGCTTTCCGCTTGGCCTTGAGTGTCCATTATTGTGTTTTTTAGCCAATTATTTATTAACCATCTAAAGTACAGTCATGCACAGAGAATAGACAACTTTAACTGGACTTCCTGTCGTCTATTCCACTAAAAAGTCTCATCTGCATAGAAAAAACTAGAGAATTTTAGGATTATTTTTTTTGTAGCATATACTATAGTAGCAAATGTTCATGTTTATAATTTAATATTATCTATATATATTTTTTTCTTTTTATTTACTTATTAAATGTTTTGGTTTATCTATAAATAAAGTCACAGATTGTTTTCAACCACTAGTTTTCTTTTTCACGGTAAATACATCTAACTAAACTGAACACAAATGCGTAAATAAGAGCATCTACGTATTGAACACACGTTGCTTCTTTTTTTTTTTGCGAATTAGAACACGATCGCCAAAATTCTGGGGTTTTATTTATTTTTTATTTTTTATTTTTTCAGCCAGCTGCCACCAGTGACAGGAGATATTTCATCCTGTTGTCAGAATATTATTAATAAAACATTAGGACTAGAGTGCGGCACAATTTCTCCTTTCAATCACTCCCAGCATCTGCCATGAAAATTTCATGCTGTATATAATTTCCACTTAATGTGTTGCACTTAAAATGTCGGCACCAGCCCTGCGTGGGGGAATCGAAAGGGTTAATTATATCACGTAACCGCCTGAGTCCAAGGTCTCTATGCTTACCAAACAATGACTTGAGTGCTAGTATGCAAATGCAGTTATGACTTATTAGGTCAATTTATACAGTTATTAAGGGTTTATATAAATTGAAGAGCGTAGCACTTTGAGGGCTGCTCAAACATTGTAGTTTTATTTACCTAATTTAATGAATTTCTTCTAAAAAATGTTTGTTTCATTTATATATGTATGTATATATTTTTTATTCTTTGACATGCGATATTGCAGAAGCTGCACGAGTTGAAGTGAAGGAGAGAGGGAGAAGCGAGCCTGGTTATCTGGCAATACTCAGCCTGCTAAAAATTCATTAAAATGTGACATCAGTGCCGTGAGAGACAAATGATCTCTGGATGAAAGGGAACAGTGGGCCTTTCAGGGATTAGAGGTGCGCAGCTTCAACCTAGCAGCTAACAGCATAAACAGATTAATCCACTGGCAGCATAGCGGAGATCCACGGAATTATTAAACACGCACAGGGAGGGAAGGAAGGAGGGAGGGAAGAAAGAAGGGAAGCCAAGCAGAGGACTGTTGTAATCTGCCTAGTGCTAACAGTCTGGAGAGCGCTGTGTGTGTGTGTGTGTGTGTGTGTGTGTGTGTGTGTGTGTGTGTGTGTGTGTGTGTGAGAGAGACAGAGAGAGAGAGAGAGAGACCTAGGATGTGTTTACAGACCTGCTGCTTTTACAAAGACAAAATATTGAAACAGAATCATCAAGAGACAACCAACTAACTCACACTATCACAGTTTACCTGGCCTGTCTGTCTGTCTGTCTGTGTGTCTGTCTCTCTGTCTCTGTCTGTCTGCCTGTCTGTGTCTGTCTGTATGTCTGTCTCTGTCTGTGTGTCTGTCTGTCTCTGTCTGTCTGTCTCTGTCTGTGTGTCTGTCTCTCTGTCTCTGTCTGTCTGCCTGTCTGTGTCTGTCTGTATGTCTGTCTGTCTGTCTGTCTGTCTCTGTCTCTCTATCTGTCTCTGTCTGTGTCAGTCTGTCTATCTGGGTCTAGCTCTCTGTGTCTGTCTGTCTCTGTTTGTCTGTCTCTCTGTCTGTCTCTGTCTGTCTGCCTGTCTGTGTCTGTCTGTATGTCTGTCTGTGTCTGTCTATCTGTCTGTCTGTCTGTGTCTATCTGTCTGTCTCTGTCTCTCTGTCTGTGTCTGTCTCTCTGTCTGTCTGTGTCTGTCTGTCTGTCTCCTTGTCTGCCTGTCTGTGTCTGTCTGTCTGTGTCTGTCTGTCTGTGTTTGACTGTCTCTGTCTGTCTGTCTGTGTCTGTCTGTCTGTCTGTCTCTCTGCCTGTCTATCTGTCTCTGTCTGTCTGTCTGTCTATGTCTTTGTCTGTCTGTCTGTCTGTCTGTCTCTCTGCCTGTCTATCTGTCTCTGTCTGTCTGTCTGTCCTGGACTGATGTTATTGAACAGTGAGACCTGAAATCTGAGTGTAGCTCGTGTGGCTCCTGCTAATATAAGGTTGCGGCGACCGCGGCTCTGACATGGATAGCACAATCCCATCATGTCTTGATGACCTCATTACTATGGAGAGTTTTGTCACCGTGGTGACCGCTGTCACATCTCAGCATGCGCTATCGATTCCCCATATCCGTTACCCAGAACTGCTAGAACCTGATACGCTTTTAACAGAGCCAAGCACGCTCCAACACATGCTAGCACACACGCTAGTGCTGAAGCTCGTGTGAAACACAGAACACAGCTAGGCTCCATGTTGATTTAGCTTGCTTTAAACACAAGCCTTTAAAAAATACTAAATACTGTTTGATGTTTGACTATTTGAGTGTCAGAATTCAGCAATATATAGCAAGCTAATCACATATGCTTACTGATTAGCACAGATTATGTAAAAAAAAAGCTAACTAATGACTAATTTTAGCTACTGATGTATCATAATGCTATTTGTATGTGTTTAGCATCTTTTAGAACCTTTTTTTTTAAACTTTAGTTTATTGTATATTCATACAGTACTAATCCCATGTGCTAACTGCTAATTAGCTGATTACCTAGTAGTCTGAGCATAAAGCTAGCAATGTTCTTTGTAATAAAGCTAGACCTTAGGTGTGCTTAGATTTAGGTTTTTTTTTATTTAGGTAGAATGATAATCTTATATGCTAACCACTAATTAGCTATGTGTTTAGTGAAAAACTAACAGGGTAAGTGAAAAGCTAGCTGTATATAGATATCAGTCATATGTGTTTAGCTCCTTTCTTTATGTCTGCCAGGAAAATATATGTGTGGATTTATGTAAAGTGCTAATATCACATGCTAATTGTTAAAATACTAGCTACCAATCCACTAAAGAAAGAAATATTTTTATAACAATAACCTGTGGCTCTGTGTGTGTGTTCATGTAAAGTGCTAACCTCATATGCTAATCACTAATTAGTGCCAAATAGCTAACATACAGTTAGCGGACTAAGCCTAAAGCTAGCAACACTCTTTCTAAGATAAAGCTAGACATTGTATATACAATATTTAGGGCATCTACTGTTTTAGCTGTGTGTGTGTGTGTGTGTGTGTGTGTGTGTGTGTGTGCGCGTGTGTGTGCGCGCGTGTGTGTGTGTGTGTGTGTGTTGGGGGGTGGGTAATCTTATATCCTAATTGCTAGGTAGCTGATTATCTAGAATCCTAAAGTTAAAGCTAGTAATATGCTTTGTAACATAAAGATAGAAGTCGTGTGTGTTTATGATTTATGTTCAGTGCTAACCTTGCATGCTAATCACTAATTAGCTGATTTGCTAGCTTTTACTACAAAATAAGCCAATAATCTTTGCTTTTCTTTGATGTGTCTATGTATGTGTGTCCCAAGCCACACATTTTTCCTGACTAGCATTAATGAGTCCTACTTTTTTATCAAACACATACGGTTTGGGATGCAGCCATCATTTGACAAAGTGCAATTGGAACGTCTCCATCCATTAAAACACACAAAAAAGGGCAGTTAAAGTTAAACAGAGGCAGTGGGAGTGTGTCCGACATCCCTTCACGTTCCACAAACACTCACTCGTCTGATTTCTGAAGAATAAAACACGAATCTGGCCCTCGCCTCAGAGAACTGGAGCTCTGTCAAACCGCTGTTTTATTGCTAACAAATGCTGTGTTTGATACGAGCCACAGCGAGGAGAAAACCTCGAGTGCTTGTGCTGGAGGTGAAAATGAGTCGCTAACATCGACGCCGCTGAAACGCGGCTACAGAAATGACTCTGTTTTAACGCCGCAGCGCTTTTCCGCTCATTAGCACCGCTTTGAAGCGCATAGCTTGGGAAATGTGACAGAAAGGAACACTCGCATTTCCAACACGAATCCAAAAATCCACATCCGATTGGAGTGGAATACCGCAGGAAAAAGTTTGCTGTGTTTTAATAAAGAGGTTTTCTCTTTGTCTGCCTGTCTATATCTGTCTGTCTATCTGTCCATCTCTCTGTCTGTCTGTACTGTATGTCTGTCTGTCTGCCTGTCTATATCTGTCTGTCTGTCTTTCTGTCTATACTCATCTGTCATTCTGTCTACAGCTATCTGATAGTCTGTCTGCATGTTTCGGACTGTCTATATCTGTTTGTCTCTTTCGGATGTTTCTATGTCTGTCTGTCTATACAGTACATTCATCTCTTTATCCGTTTGTCTGTATCCAGCTGTCTGTCTATCTGCAATGAATCTAAAATAGAAATATGGAAATATGTTCCTTTGTGTGTTAAGCATGAACAGTGTTAACAGCACAGGTGAGTGTATGATGTGTGAGATGTTTACTTATGTAAAAGTGAACAATTACAAAGTCACCACTGAGAAACGTCCCACCAGTGTCTTTCTCACACACACTGAATGCTCTCACTAGCTTACACTAAGCTCCCTTAAATCTGATAAGCCATCTGAGTGTCATCGGGAGACATGTGTGTGAGTGTGTGTGTGTGTGTGTTGTCATCTCAAGGCATCGTGTCAGTGCAGAACATCACTACTGACACATTTCCAGGTTTCCACATGAGGCATTCTCGCTTTGAAGCTTATTCTGAACATACTCCCTTTTACTAGCAAGACTAATCCCCTTCCTCTGCACACACTCTTCTATTAGCAACACTAATCCCCTTTCTCTACACTCTCTCTAGTACTAGAGATTTTAATCCCCTTCCTCTACACACGTCCTTCTATTAACCACACTAATCCTTTTCTTCTACACACTCCTTTCTACTAGCTACACTAATCCACTACTTCTACAATCATTGCTTCCCTACTCCATACTCCTTATTCCTTACTCCCTACACCCTATTCCCTGATCCCTATTCTTTACTCCATATTCCCTACACCCTATACTTTACACCTAAGACAATCGAGCACTAAATAGCAAACAAGATAATAGTTGTATTCATAAAAGTCCTCTGTTGGCATGTCCCAAACCATTCACCCAATTCACTCTATAGGCCAAATAAACACTGTTATAGATCCACTGTGCATGTGACACAAACCACATGCCCTATTCACTATAAAGGCCACTTAAGCGTTATTATAAATCCACTGTGGGAGGGTCCCAATCCATTCTCTATGTAGGCCACAAAAATGCCATGAAAGCACAGGCTTTTGGTTAAGTGGACGAGTCTGCACTTCCTGTTCCTGTTGGCTGTGGCTTTGTGCTCCCTTGCTCCTTTACTCACTGGTTGTCAGCACTTAGTGGACATCTGTGCAGTGCCAAAGTTCTCCACATGGCACGAGCAATGAAAGAAAAATGAAGGTGTTCCTGCAGTGGCACTCGACACAGCGTGAGGAAGAAAAACTGAAGGAAACGTTCAGCGGACGCAGCAATTAGTGACTCATCCTGAACACACACGGAGATGGAGAGAGAGACAGAGACAGAGAACGAGAAAGAGAGAGAGAGACAGCGAGAATGAGAGACTGAGAGATGGAGAGAAAGACAGAGAGAGACATACACAGGGTGAGAGTGAGAGACAGAAAGAGAGTCACACACATATAGAGTGAGAGCGACACAGACAGACAGAGAGACAGAGAGAGAGAGAGAGACAGATGCTAGCCGTATGGTCATGCTACTCCACAGAAGAGCTTTACAGTGTTGGGGAAATTAATCACCTGTACCACTGTGGGACCCTGAGAGCCGACTGATAACCAGCAGTATTAACTTTTATTGCATATTTACACTAAACACCACAGAAATGCTTAAAAATAACATTCTTAAAATTAATCAGTTACAGTAAAGTACTGAGCGACAGGGTGATGTAATAAAGCAGCGTTAGTGTTACAGTGTTACCATAACGCATCAGAGCGAGCGCATTAATATACACCTGCACTACTGTCAGAGCTGCTGCTAGAGAGAATTAATCACCTTCTGACCAATCAGAGTGCAGAACCTAGCAGCACTGTGGAGTAGGGATGACGAGGGAAAGACTGCTATAACGCAGGTGGGAACAGAAACTAACAACTAACTATAAATGGATAAAAAGTATGACGTGTTCTCTTTCAATATAAAAACCGTAATGGTTGGTAAATAACAGTGAAATAAAAAACGATGAAAGAGGAAAGCAGATGAGCAGCAACACTTGTGAGAGGAAAGTGAGAGGATGGAGAGAGCAGCACGTCAGGGCAGGTCCCGCGTGTGCGAGTGCGTGTGAGTGTGTGTGAGTGTGTGTGAGTGTGAGTTCAAGGGGAGCGGACTTAATGACTCCCAGATCACCACACGCGCTGGGAGCCGGGAACGAGGGAGAGAAAGTGCGAGAAGGTGTGTGGAAAAAGAGGGCAGGAACGGCAGAATTCCCCGAGCGGCGGCTCTGGCGCAGGAACTGAGCTGCTTTTGGCTCACACTGCGTTCCGGGGGAGTGCTATAAAAAGACAAAAGAGGCAGGAGGCCATGTGGAGTGACTCCTGAAAGGGAGAAAACACCCACTCCATAATCCCAGGACACACAGATACACTCTCTCTCGTTCTCTCTCTATCACACACACACACACACACACACTGGGATGTGTGTGTAATCATTAGTGCACTGTTACTTACGTAAAGGATGAAAATAGACACAAGCTTCAGCACTCAGTGAATACCAAACTCAGCCCAAGGCTCACACAGGGTCTCGGTGTGTATACACACACACACACACACACACACACACACACACACACACTGTGACACACAGATGCCCCCAAACACATGTTGCTTCAGCAGAAGCGTTGTCATACACGACTCCTACAGATATCCTGGGTTTAATGCTTGGAGCATGAGGTAAGACACGAACCAAAAAAACAAAACCGAGGGCTGGGGAAATGTTTAAAAATGTCTATGTCTAAATGTTTATCTTATTATATTTCATTTGAGTTTATTTATTTATTTACAGAGTCATTCAGAATCAATCCCAGCTGACACCAGGTGAGAGGCGGGGTTACACCCTGGGCAGGTCGCTAATCTATCACAGGGCTAACACAGAGACGAAGGGCCACACACTCACACTCACACTCACCCCTCTGGACAATTTACAGTCAACCTAATCTGCATGTCTTTGGACTGTTGGAGGACAGCGGAGCACCCTGAGGAAACCCACACAGGCTCAGGGAGAACGTGCAAACTCCACACAGAAAGGCCCCAGTCGGCCACCAGGTTCAGAGGCAGAACCGTCTTGCTGTGAGGCGACAGTGCTAACCACCGCAGCACCGCGCCTCCTGCATCACATCCAGGGTGTTTCAAAGCACACAAACGTCTCAAAACAGAAAACCAACAAAAAAATAATAATAATCATAAATCAGTGCAAGAGACATCTGGCAAATACTTCTAGCATGAGGTCAGATATGAACCTTGATAAAATATGTGGGGACTGGAACTTTAAAATGTATATAATGATTTGACAATTGATTATCTTTATCTGTTTTAAGCCCATCTCCAATTCCACACAATATCACAAATGTGGATATTTACATTAAAAACCTCAGATGTATTTTTCTCAGCCCAAGACTCCCGTCCCGTCCCCTGGAACATTTTTAATGAATATATTTATGTTTTGCAAAAAAACACAAAAATGGTATGACGATGTTTTTCTACCCAAGGTCTCTTTTAGTTTAATTTATTTTATTGAAAAATTTATTTGTTATTTATTTATTTATTTATTTATTTAAATAATAATCTGTCACTCTGGCATCAGATTTTAAAATTTCTTTTTTTTTTTTTATAATTTTTTTTTTACAGCACAAATCATATCCTATGTCAGGTATTTGTTTGCCCCCTTCGAAAAAAAAATCAGTGCAAGGCAGCGCTGGTAAACACTGTGAGGTTTTTTTTGTCTTTAAGAGAATGTAGAGGTCTGGCTCTCGTCCCGGTGTAAATGCGTTCCCCATGCATCGCTCCTCGCTCTATCTTTCCCAAGGCAAGGTGTGAGGTGTGGAGAAAACACCGCTGCTCCGAGGATGAACTTTACTGTGGGAGGTCCACTTATTATTAAATACCTCTGGAATGGATCGAGCTTTCCCAGTGCCAGCTGAGGGCATCCAGTGGGCAGAGGAGGAACCTGAGCAGTACCCAGGATAGAGAGAGAGGGAGGGAGAGAGGGAGAGAGAGGAAGAGAGAGGGAGAGAGAGGAAGAGAGAGGGAGAGAGAGGAAGAGAGAGGAAGAGAGAGGAAGAGAGAGGAAGAGAGGAAGAGAGAGGAAGAGAGAGAGGGAGAGAGGAAGAGAGAGGGAGAGAGGAAGAGAGAGGAAGAGAGAGGAAGAGAGAGGGAGAGAGGAAGAGAGAGGAAGAGAGAGGAAGAGAGCGGGAGAGAGGAAGAGAGAGGAAGAGAGAGAGG
>JAQMYM010000038.1:4792114-4807479 GCA_030014255.1 Parauchenoglanis ngamensis | reverse complement strand
TAGCATGCTGAGACAGCGTCAAGCTCATTCAGACCTGCCCAGGCATGCCCAGGATGTCAACTTCCACAGAACAGCTTCCAACCTGGCCTGATCCCATGCCTGGACATGCCCAGGCTGCACACACCGTTGCTGATAAGTCACTTACAGGAGCGAAAATGTTTGGATACAAATATAAGAAAAAATCATAACAAAATGGACAAATAAATTTTGGTAAATTAAAAAAAAAAACAGGTAAATTTTGATGTGATATTTGTGATCAGCACCCAAAAATCTATAAGAAACACCCAACACTGTTCAAGAAGCAAAAACTTCATTGTGCAGTGTAATATAAACACTCACTGTAAATATGAACGGTTTAATGTAATTTTTTTATACTGACAAAACAAAATTCCTTAATTTGGAAATATTCACTTTCTATACTTTTTAGTTGTATATAGTTTTTAAGTTATTTTTGGTAAATTTTTGGCAAAATATACAAATATTTCTTTTGGAAATTACATGTGTGATGAATATACAGATGTTATCTTTAAGCATTTTAGAAAGAAAATGTACTGTAGGTAGATGAGCAAATATCTGTAATCAGACTCAGTACATTTACACACACACACACACCAATATTCCACTACTATTCCCAATATGACAAGATTTGGAATTTGACGCAGGTCATGTTAAACACCATATTCCTTTTAGATATTAAGAATTTGGCCTTATTCCGAATTGAACATTTTCTGATTATGTGGGATATGCTGATATTATTAGGTTTTAGGAATATTCTTTGGATATATACAGTGTATTCAGAATATGTATCTCAATTGTTTCCTCTCAAGGTTTCTTCCTCATGTTGCTTCAGGGAATTTTTCCTTGCCACCGTTGCCTTGCTCATAAGGGATACATTTATAAATTCAATTCATAATTCATGTGAATTCAATAAATTCACTCATGTCATTTCATATCATATCTGATTAATTATACATCACACACTGCTACACTGTACATGCTGTTACAGTACCGTTTATATTACTCTGGTCACTCTGTTTACATTATTCTGGTCACTGTTTTACATTACCGTTTACTTTACTCTGATCACTGTTTGCAGTGCTAATATATATATATAATGTACACACACAAACACACATGTGATGAAGAGCCTAGAGAGAGGTGAAAGAAGCCATTAATAATAAACATTCTTGGCTGACTTCCTACACACACACACACATGCAGTTAGGAGGAGTTAGAGGATCTGAGGGCAGGTTTAGAGGGCATAGTTGTAGTTTAGGGATCATGAATGTTTAGGGAACCATGTAGGGGGGAAGTGTGGGAATGTTATGGGAGAAATCAAAACCAGGACATCTTTAGTGAAACAGGAAGTCACACACACAGACACACACACACAGACACACACACACTAACACGTTATTTTTAATGAGGCTCAATGACAGGGATTTAGCAACACTGTCATATGTTTAAATATCGTAATAAACAATCAGTATGGATGAATCTTAGGGATAGTGTGCTAGTGTAAATCTGGTTTAGGGGTAGTTAAGAGCTGGCAAAGGGGCAGTTTGTGTGGTTTAGGGGCTATTTTAAATGAGCAGCTCCACCGTTTGCTCCATGCTAAACTGGTGGCCATAAGATTCTATAACAGGGTATCTACATTAACATCATATCTCCAATGCAAATCTAAATAAGCATACCCATGAGACTGGTTTCAGCTGACTCAGTGCAGGGACAACTGAGTGCAGGGACACTGTGGACATTCTGTCTGAGTGAACTGTGTTGTGTTAGTAGGGGGGGACTGACTTATCATACATACACTCTCTCTGTCTCTCTCTCTCTCTTTATGCATTTATATGCTCCGTCACCCACAGCTCCTTACAGTTCTTCATGAATATGTAAAAGGGAACATGAATATGAATACGTAATGAGATCATGGTAAAGTATACACACATGTACTATATAGAGAGAGGGCACTTAGTAGTGTGTACTTCAGTGAAGTGTCCACTTAGCATGCAGTTCCTGAGAGCACACTTTGTAGTGAACACTCCAATAAATTATCCACTCGGTATGTACTGCCACTCTCTCACCCATTACAGCCCTCTCTCTCTCCCCTATTCTCTATTCCCCAGTGAAATATTTTAACTCACTTTCACACACCTTTCTATCTCTCTTTCTTTCTATCCCTTTATTTCTCCTTTTCCCCTCTTTAGCTCTATCAGTCTGTCTCCTCAAATCGCATCCCTGTCAGTGAAACACACAGACAATAAGACTGTGATAGAGACAGTAAGACAAATAGACAATGAAAAATTGAGACAGACAGACAGCAAGACAGTAAATCTCTCCCTGCAGTCCCTGAGTTAATCAGAGGATTATTCAGCGTTTGAAGGTTTTAAGTCTTAGTGCCCTCAGAAGGAGTCATTTGTGTGTGTGTGTGTGTGTGTGTGTGTGTCTGTGTGTGTATGCATTCAGTGAGGGACTTTGAAATTGAACTATGAATAAACTACAGTTGGAAAATTCCACTACAATATGTGTATGTGTGTATGTGTGTTTGTGTGTTTATAAATAGAGAAGATGAGGCAGGTCACTAGAGATGAAGAATTCATGGGAAAGACTGAAAAGTCCTCACTGTCTCTGTCAGGGACAAGCTGTAATAGCAAAATAATCAATGATGGCATGGTATGATCGAGCGTAGTTACTGTTCACACCCCAAAGTTTATTTTTTTCCATAACAACAGTTCCCTGAATGTTTTATTGCTCTTATACCACATAATTGGCGTTAGACATTCTAACATATATGAGGTATGAGCTAAAAGTTCTGAGAGTTCTCTTTGTGAATGAATAGAGTGCAGCATGGTCATGCATGTGTAGCAGGAGCAAGCAGTTGCTTTCAAGGGTCAGTATGTCATATGACATCATGCTGTTAACATCAGAACCTGTGTTATACACATTGTGAAAACATACACATGCATAGTTGCGATTTTACAGTAGATCTTAAACTTGAGCAGAGAGCAAACATCTAACTCTATGTCAGACTCAGGAAACCATGAGCACAACCTTCAAAAACATTGAAGAAATTGAGAGCATTGTGCATCAGGAATATCAGATCACCCTTTTGCCCCTCTTCAAGTGAGAAAGCCACTCAGAACATCTCTTCCACTACATGCTTCATTGCCATAGGCTTGCTGAAGCATTTCAAGGGTTAATTGCACCTCGTGATGTATAAGACACTGTATATCTGGAATTATATATGATACATAGTTAATGTGTAAAATGAAAACTGAGCTGTGAGTCATGTAAAAAGCTAGAAAACCAGAATGTTGAACCTGCTCCCCGGTTTGTTGTTTTCTTGGTACAGTACTAATGAAATTGATACACTGGTGCTGCTCAGAGAGTGAAGCAACTTCAACACACAGTGGTAAGTCACTCATAAACCAGCACAAACATCACCAGGATCTTCTCAGCATTGATAAGCAATAGCGGGAGAGTGAGTTATCCTGAAGGATCTCCTAGACTCCTACTCCTTTCCTATGACTCCACAGATGAGCTCTCTCACTCTGTTTGATGGTTCAGACTCAGCAGGAAGAAAGTGGCAGGATAGAGAGTTGATGGGAGTTACAACCTACAAGTTCCATTAACTAATCAGAACCCGCTGATGTGAAACAAAGGTGGGCAAGTGGTGCAACAGATAACATGTCTGACTGTGACTCAGAAGCTTCTAGGTTTGACTCCTTGCTGGCCTGACACTTTCAAGAATTTCTTCAGGATCAACAAACTTTATCTTATTTTGACTGAATGTATGTGACTTAGCATTGCTAAGCTTGACCACAGAGAGAGACATCACATATGCTTTCAGTTGTTGACTTAGATGATACACTTCCTTCATACATTTACTTTTACCAAAAGCAACTTAGAGTTGAGACAGGAAACAGCTCTCAAGGGGCCTTGCTCAAGGATCCAACAGTTGCAGAAGGGCAGTTCCAGGGTTTGAATTAGTGACCTTCTGATCAGTACCCCCAATACTTTATCCACTGAATCACCACTTTCCCATCCTTTACTCTGAGGATTCATATGCTACTTTCTGACATGGTCATTTGAGCTGTTTTTTTTTTTTTTGTTTGTTTTTTTTTTGTTTTACCATGGATGGGGCTTACTATGGCCATTCCAGTGGATTTTGTAGGTGTTACAATGATAAAATGAGAGAGGAGCAAATATGCAATGAGGCCACAGTAGCCACAATGATAGACACCGGAATCATGTGTGACAGCAGCAAAGGCAATGTGTACAGTTTCAATTGATGTGGCATGGCATAGCAAAGAAATAAGCCACACCCATGGACACCCAGGCATGAAAAAACACTGTAAAAAGGGCTCAAACCTGGTCAGACTTCATTCTGCTGTTGCAAATCACTAGCTGAAGACTTACCATACATCATGCTGTATGTACTATGAAGAAGAATAGTTCCTCAAATTATGTTTGGACATCCTAGTCATGATTATTATAGCTGTAGAAAATATAGTGCTGATACAAGAGGATGGAGTCTGCAATGTTCTCCCTATATATATCACTGGTACAGGTCACATGAGTTGGCTTCAGTGAGGGAACCATGAGACAACTGTTCTTGGCAACCATGAAGCCTACCGGCAATATCGGTAGCATTTCTGCCAGCAAAAAAATTCAACCGTGAGACAACCATAGTGCAACCATGAGCATCTGTGTCACTACCTTCACTGATCTGTGAAGTTTGGGTGCTGTACAGCTGAGACAAATTACGACAGATTCTGACCACATAAAGTCCAAGTGTTTTGTCGTTTATCTGTCGTTTATTTCCTAGCTAGAAATCCTGCTCCAGCTCACAGGGTTCAGTAGTTAAACTGTGGGGAAGAGAGTGGCACCCAGGGGAAGAACCCCATGGTGCCACTACTGAACCCTGAGAGCTGGAATCGGAACTTGTGACTGCCTGGAATTTTTTTTCAAACTCCCAGCAGATTTAAGACTTTTGATGAGCTTCTGGTGATTGATGGTCAGAACATCTGTACTAGTCACATTAACTTTTAACTTCTCAATTATTCAAGAGAGAGCTCAGATAAATTCAGGAAAGAAGGGTTAGGTGTTCCACATCAGCCATTAACTCTGGGGATCTCTAGGGAAATCAGAACATTTCAGGACAAGCAAATTCATTTCTTAGTCACTTTAATAAAAATGTTAATAATGACTCAGAAGATAATGAGATATCTAACTAATAATATATGGAAATGAGGATAGTGAGAAAGAGACCTAGAGGTCATACAGCCTTCACTGGGTAGCATGCGTGCTTCCTGTGGTCCATGGTCTGATTGGTGGGTGAGGCTAACACCCAAATGGTATGATTTTGGTATGAACTTAGTGTTTCTCAACCGATGTTTCTCAGCATTTCTCAGAACATGTTCATGAAAAGTTCTTATCAATTAGCATAATTATCAAATGTAATCAGCATTCATGACATTTATCTTTGATTGCTAGTGATTTCAGTGGCCTTTGAGTGGAAGTGAAGTGAAATGCTCTGTTTAAATTTAGTGTGTGTGTGTGTGTGTGTGTTTCTGTGTATTACATGTAACAAGCATCTCAGTCTAATAAGAAGTACTGAATAAATAACTCACATGTGGTGGTCACATGACTTGTTAAAGACATTCAAATAACAAGCAGTAAATGATGAACTCTTCTTATTACGTCACACACACACACACACACACACAGGAAAGCAAGAAAATGCAGAGAAAAAAGAAAAAAAGAAAGAACAAATGAATGAATGAATGAAAAAGAAAATGAAAGAGAAAGAAATCTTCAGGAAAATCACGACAGTTGGATGATTCAGCCTTGTTCTTGTGCACTTGTCCAAAGAGTATAAGTTACCCAGAATGCACTGCTCAATTAACACTGCTGTTTATAAGCGCAAACCGGAGCAATAAAACGCAGAATGTTTCAGAACTCTTAGCGTTTGACTGCACTGAGACTTCAACTCCTCCTACATGGACTGATGTTAGCTAGTTAGTTAGCAAGCTAATCAGTTAGCATGATTATGAGCTAGCCGTCCCTGAGGAAACTGCTGCAGCTCAGCTGCACCGTGTTCTCATTACTCAGACCCATGTGATTTAAAGAGCACAACGTACCCAGAAGGCATTGCTGTATTCTGAAACTTTCCTTTTCAAAATGGCGGAGGGGTGTAAACAGGAACATAATGGCTGTTAGCTAGCTAGTTAGCGAGCCAGTGAGCTACATGTGCTCATACTGCGCAGGGAGCGATTGTGTAAACGTTAGAGGAAATCACTGAGCTGCATTATACTAAATATAAATCACTGTTAGCTACCCGACACCTTGCGTAATGACTGCGCTAGTTAGCAAGAAAGACAGAAAGTTAGCTCTTTGGCTGTAGAGTTAGCAAGCTTACAGCTTAACACTGTTAAAGAGATAGGTAGAACAGACAGAACACACAGCTGAACACACAGCTGAACACACACCACACAGCTGAACACACAACACAGAGCTGAACACAGCTGAACACACCACACAGCTGAACACACAGCTGAACACACACCACAGAGCTGAACACACAGTTGAACACACAACACACAGAGCTGAACACACAGCTGAACACACAGCTGAACACACAACACACAGCTGAACACACAACACACAGAGCTGAACACACAGCTGAACACACAACACAGAGCTGAACACACAACACAGTGCTGAACACACAACACAGAGCTGAACACACAGCTGAGCACACAACACAGAGCTGAACACACAACACAGTGCTGAACACACAACACACAGTGCTGAACACACAACACAGTGCTGAACACACAACACACACAGCTGAACACAGAGTTGAACACACAACACAGAGCTGAACACACAACACACACAGCTGAACACACAGAGTTGAACATACAACACAGAGCTGAACACACAACACACACAGCTGAACACAGAGTTGAACACACAACACAGAGCTGAACACACAGAGCTGAACAACAGAGCTGAACACACATGAGCCGTACCTGAGCTGGGAAGCTTCATTCTCACTTACGACACCATCATGGTTTTTTTCATACTTTAAATGGAACATGACGGAACTTTCAAGTCTTGATTCTCTACACAGCATCCAACTGTCAGCTCACTGAGAGTGTGTGTATGTGTGTGAGAGAGAGAAAGAGAGAGAGAGAGAAAGAAAGAAAGAACTATCTAAAGAAGAAAGAAAAGTTTGTAAGTACATAAAATGGTGAAAAGAAAAACAAAAAAATTGTCTATATATATTAAAATATTGCAATATTTATTGAAATGTTTGTGTGTTTGTATGTGTGTGTGTGTGTGTGTGTGTGTGTGTGTTCTGCACTGCCTGTATGCTGTGACCCATAGGAAACCCGGTTCCACCAGGTTTTAATAAAATATCTGTATGTTTATTGCGAGTGTGTGTGTGTGTGCTGTGTGTCACTCTGATCGATTAACGCTGGTGTGTTAATTAAAGCAATGTGTGAATTAAAGATGCAGTGTGACTTGTCCATCACCTCACTCTATCACTCATCTCCTCCATCCCTCCTTCTCTCGTTCCCACCTCCAAAATATGAAATTCTAATGTTTTGAGCCACAAGCTATTTCAGATCGTGCATGTGTGTTTGTGTGTGTGTGTGTGTGTGTGTTTGTGTGTGTGTGTGTGTGTGTGTTTGTGTGTGTTTGTTCACACATTTTTTGGAAATGTTTTCCATGAGGAGTTCATGAAAATGCATCAATTTATTATTTTAATCAAAGCTGAATTATGTACAGATTTTACAAATCACAAGTTTTCTACTTTAGTTTTTAAGCTAATGCTGCTAACAGGAAATGGGAGTCTATAGCCTCTGGTTTAGCATCAAGCAAAACACTTGTCTGAATCATCACACACACACACACACACACACACACAAACGTTTTCATGTCTAAAATGAAATTAAAACTCTGGATAAAGAGTTAGTTAGCTAGTTAGCAAGAACGCATGATAGCACTGGGTAGCTAGTTAGTAAATTTGTAAGTTAACAAGCAAACTACATGTCTGAGTCCTCAAATGAATCCTTAAAAAAGTTTACACCCCCTTCTAAAATGAGTCATGTGACTGCTCAGAACGATTCACATTCAGACTCATGTTCAAATGTAATTATTATACAGCTGTCATTACTGAAGTGATTCTGATTAACATCAAATAAAGATCAGCTGCTTCTGTATGAGTTTAGTCACATCTTGGTTTTAATTGATTGCTGAAGCTGAAGAGTTTAGAAAGCCTGAATAGAGATGGATATCGATCAGAAGGCGGCTACTGAAGAAATTCCACAACATTTGAAGTACCGTGGGGCACCTTGAAGGCCAGACTGACATCACCAAGAACAGTACGTCCCTCAAATAGTGACACAACAACACTAAATGAGCTGCAGGAACATCTGGCAAGAGCTGTTCACTTCCT
Organism: Parauchenoglanis ngamensis; assembly: GCA_030014255.1. Taxonomy (NCBI): domain Eukaryota; kingdom Metazoa; phylum Chordata; class Actinopteri; order Siluriformes; family Auchenoglanididae; genus Parauchenoglanis; species Parauchenoglanis ngamensis. The sequence goes on along the minus strand of JAQMYM010000038.1, from coordinate 4,799,009 downwards.
GCACGTGACTGCAATCTCTCGTATTCTGCACATGGGCTCTGGGGTAGGGTGGCTTGCTGTTTCACAAAAAAAATACATCAAAGCCCCAAACCACACAGTGAAATGTGTTACGATATGATGAGACCCGGGTACAACTTTCTGGGCATATTTGGGGCAAAAACAAAACAGATTATCACTGACATGACAGCACACCCTCGGTGAAGCACGGTGGTGGCAGCATCCTACTTTTGGGCTGCTTATCTTCGGCTGGAACTGGGGCTCTGGTCAGGATAGAGGGAATCATGGATAGCTCCAAATGCCAATCTATTTAAGCACAAACCCTGCAGGCCTCTGTTAGACAGCTGCAGATGAAGAAAAAGCACAAATCCAAGTCAACAAAGGAACGGATTCAGAAGAACAAGATTAGTGTTTAGGAATGTTGCAGTCAGAGCCCAGATCTAAATCCTATCAGAAGACTGTGGAATGACTTGAACAGGGAGATCTAGGAGATCCGCTCACTATCTGATAGATCTGGAGCATTTTTGTAAGGAAGAGTGGAATAAAATTACTAAACGAAGATGTGCTAATTTGGAAGACTCTTACCCAAAAACACCGAGTGCTGTATTACAAGCAAAAGCTGCTTTAACAAGGTATTAGTTAAGAGGTGTACATACTTATGCAACCAGGTTATTGATTTTTTTCTTCTGGTTCTCCCTTAAAATATTTGTGATTGTTTTTCTCTTGAATGTTGTTAGTTTCTATTTCACATTAACAGTGGAAAATGATCTGATGTGATTTTCGTTAGTTATCTAACAAAAGATAGATTTTTTTACATCACAAAAACCTGTAACATCAACAGGGGCGTGTAAAAGGGCATGTTTTTCCGCTGTATGTCTAAAAGAACGCACGGTTGATGAAAAGAAGAAAGAAAGAAAAGAACATTTTGTCTTAACAGAGAGATAAAAGAGAAGCTGGTGAGGGAGTGACTGTTTATAGCTGCTATAACTTCAATGTAACTGTAAAGGGATAAAAAGTGCAACGTATCATTTTATAATAAATAATAAACTGTAATTGCTGGCAAATTGCTGTGAAGAATAAAACACTTGGGGATGTGCTGTTAGAGGAAAATAATCAACTCCAGGGTGGTAACAAGAACTCTTTCATCAAACAGTTTTATTACTTGCATTTCAGATCCAAGACACACACACACACACACACACATACACACACACACACTGCAGGTCCCTGATTATAAAAGCAGCAAGTAAACTTTGATGCCATGACCCTGCTGAATATTTATGGTGTGTGAGGAGTTCAAACAGGAAGTGGAACTGCATGACCACACACCACTGACACTACACACACACGTGTGCACACACACACACAATCTGCATCCTGCTCAGAGGTCCCGTGCCGAATATGTTCACACACACACGCACACACACGCACACACACACAGGACCTTTATCACCTCTGACTGAAGTGTGTGTCAGTGTTTTGAAAAGCTTCAAAGCACAAAGCTGATAAAAGCCTGTTTTGTTTTTCATTATATTCAAAAACGAACACTGATTTATTCTAATATAACAGTAATGAGAATATGTTCATGAATAATTAATTAATGGTTATAGATGTAAATTCTGGGTTGAAATACACATGCTGTGAGGATTTATACTGAAATTACACACATCAGTATCAGACATACCACCAAATGTAACTACAGACTTCAGAAGTGATGTGAGAGTTTCACACACACAGGGGGCGGAGTTTGTGTGAAATGGGGCGTGTTTCACTTACACTCTTTAAGAGCATAGTTTCTGTGTAATATCTGCTCAAGGTAGGAGCGGTGTTCAGTCCAGCACCACTGATAGTTTACTATAAACAATACATGTCAAGCTGAAAGTTACGTTTTCGCTGTAAAAACACTATGGAATGTTATTACGATATCATGACCTCCATTTAGGGTCTCATGGCTTCCTGAAGTAGTGCACAAGTATCTGTCAGCGTATGTTATGAAACAATAATCTGTAAAATACCAGTGTGAGCTGGACACAGTGCTGATCTCTGGGCTGATCTCTATGCTGGATGAAGTGCTCGTTTCTGTGCTGGAAGCAGTGCTGATCTCTGACATGATCTCTGTGCTGATCTCTGAGCTTGATGAGGTGCTGATCACTGTGCTGATCTCAGTTCTGGATGGAGTGCTGATCTCTGTGCTGATCTCTGTGTTGATCATTGTGCTGATCTCTGTGCTGGATGCAGTGCTGATCTCTGTGCTGGAAGCAGTGCTGATCTCTGTGCTGATCTCTATGCTGGATGAAGTGATGATCTCTGTGCTGATCTCTGAGCTGGATGGAGTGCTGATCTCTGTGCTGATCTCTGAGCTTGAAGGGGTGCTGATCACTGTGCTGGATGGAGTGCTGATCTCTTTGCTGGAAGCAGTGCTGATCTCTGTGCTGATATCTGAGCTGATCTCTGTGCTTGATGTGGTGCTGATCACTGTGCTGATCTCTGCGTTGGATGGAGTGCTTGTCTCTGTGCTGGAAGCCCTGCTGATCTCTGAGCTGATCTCTGTGCTAATCTCTGAGCTTGATGAGGTGTTGATCACTGTGCTGATCTCTGAGCTGGATGGAGTGCTGATCTCTGTGCTGATCTCTGTTCTGGATGGAGTGCTAATATCTGTGCTGGATGCAGTGCTGATCCCTGTGCTGGAAGCAGTGCTGATCTCTGTGGTGATCTCTATGCTAGACGAAGTGATGATCTCTGTGCTGATCTCTGAGCTGGATGGAGTGCTGATCTCTATGCTGATCTCTGAGCTTGAAGGGGTGCTGATCACTGTGTTGATCTCTGCATTGGGTGGAGTGTTGATCTCTGTGCTGGAAGCAGTGCTGATCTCTGTGCTGGAAGCAGAGCTGATCTCTGTGCTGATCTTTGTGCTGGAAGCAGAGCTGATCTCCATGCTGATCCCTGAGCTGGATGGAGTGCTAATCTCTGTGCTGGATGCAGTGCTGATCTCTGTACTGGGCGAAGTGATGATCTCTGTGCTGATCTCTGAGCTTGAAGGGGTGCTGATCACTGTACTGATCACTGTGCTGGATGGAGTGCTGATCTTTGTGCTGGAAGCAGTGCTGATGTCTGTGCTGATCTCTGAGCTGATCTCTGAGCTTGATGTGGTGCTGATCACTGTGCTGATCTGTGTTGGGTGGAGTGCTGATCTCTGTGCTGGAAGCAGTGCTGATCTCTGTGCTGGAAGCAGTGCTGATCTCTGTGCTGTATGGAGTGCTGATCTCTGTGCTGATCTCTGTGATGGAAGCAGAGCTGATCTCTGTGCTGATCTTTGTGCTGGAAGCAGAGCTGATCTCCGTGCTGGAAGCAGAGCTGATCTCTGTGCTAGATAGAGTGCTGATCTCTGTGCTGGAAGCAGAGCTGATCTCTGTGCTGATCTTTGTGCTGGAAGCAGAGCTGATCTCCGTGCTGGACGCAGAGCTGATCTCTGTGCTAGATGGAGTGCTGATCTCTGTGCTGGATGGCGTGCTAATCTTTGCTAGATGGAGTGCTGATCTCTGTGCTAGATGGCATGCTGATCTCTGTCCTAGATGGCGTGCTGATCTCTGTGCTAGATGGCATGCTGATCTCTGTGCTGGATGGAGTGCTGATCTCTGTGCTGGATGGAGTGCTGATCTCTGTGCTAGATGGAGTGCTGATCTCTGTGCTGGATGGCGTGCTGATCTCTGTGCTGATCTTTGTGCTAGAAGCAGAGCAGATCTCCGTGCTGATCCCTGTGCTGGATGGAGTGCTGATCTCTGTGCTGATCTCTGAGCTGATCTCTGTGTTGGATGGAGTGCTACTCTCTGTGCTGGATGGAGTGCTGATCTCTGTGCTGGAAGCAGTGCAGATCTCTGTGCTGAGCTCTGTGCTGATCGCTGAGCTGATCTCTGTGCTGATCTCTGAGCTTGATGGGGTGGTGATCACTGTACTGATCTCTGTGCTGGAATCAGTGCTGATCTCTGTGCTGATCACTGTGCTGATCTCTAAGCTGGATGGAGTGCGGATCTCTGTGCTGATCACTGTGCTGATCTCTAAGCTGGATGGAGTGCGGATCTCTGGAATGAACTTCCCCTAGATGTCCAAACAGCTGTGTCACTGGGTGTCTTCAAACAACGACTAAAGACCTGCCTCTTTCAGAAGTACTTGGACTAGCACTTATTTATTCTTCACAAAAAAAACCACCTGTCTGTATTACTTGCCAACAGTTTTTAGTGTGATGGGGTTCTTAGCCCAGGTCCTAGTGAGCCAGTATCAGAATATATTTACTGATAGAGACTTCAAAGCACTTATGTAAGTCGCTCTGGATAAGAGCATCTGCCAAATGCTGTAAATGTAAATTTCAGTGCTGATTTCTGTGCTGGATGGATTGCTGATCTCTGTGCTGGAAGCAGAGCTGATCTCTGATCTCTGTGCTGGATGCAGAGCTGATCTCTGTGCTGATCTTTGTGCTGGAAGCAGAGCTGATCTCTGTGCTAGATAGAGTGCTGATCTCTGTGCTGGATGGCGTGCTGATCTCTGTGCTGGATGGCGTGATGATCTCTGTGCTGGAAGCAGAGCTGATATCTGATCTCTGTGCTGGAAGCAGAGCTGATCTCTGTGCTGATTTCTTTGCTAGATGGAGTGCTGGTCTCTGTGCTGATCTTTGTGCTGAAAGCAGAGCTGATCTTTGTGCTGGAAGCAGAGCTGATCTCCATGCTGATCCCTGTGCTAGATGGCATGCTGATCTCTGTGCTGGATGGAGTGCTGATCTCTGTGCTGGATGTAGTGCTGATCTCTGTGCTGGATGGAGTGCTGATCTCTGTGCTGGATGGCGTGCTGACCTCTGTGCTAATCTTTGTGCTGGAAGCAGAGCAGATCTCCGTGCTGATCCCTGTGCTGGATGGAGTGATGATCTCTGTGCTGGATGGCGTGCTGATCTCTGTGCTGGATGAAGTGATGATCTCTGTGCTGGATGGAGTGATGATCTCTGTGCTGGATGGAGTGATGATCTCTGTGCTGGATGGAGTGATGATCTCTGTGCTGCTGAGTAATGAGTGTGAAGCCATTTTGTTCAGTTTAACACTGATTATTGTGATCATTACACCAGCACTGTTCACACACTGCTGATTTACAAGACTCCTGTTAGATTCATTTCAACACTCACCATCTTCTCACTCAGATATCGTCAGATGAGTCTTTTATTTTCAGTTTTATATTCTCTTTCATTTTTATGTCAAATCTTTTCACAGCAAAGAAGAAACTTTATTTCCTTCTTCAGTTTGCATTTTCTGTCCCTGATTTAAAGAGGGGTATTGGGTTTAAGATGATTGTGAAATACTCTGGCTGTGTTCACATTACAAGTCTCTTTGTTCAATTCTGATTTCTGGCTCAGATCAGATTTGATGGTTCACGTTGATAATGACAGTGATTTGTATCTAACTGTAATGTGAACTTATCTGTCTTCTGAAACAGCACACATGTGCACAAATAGGTAGCACAGACGGACAGAGCGGCGTGCTACAGATGATGACACTCTCAGCGCATGCATACAGGCACAAAGCCACAGGAATTCCCATCTGAGCTTCTCATTCAGGTCACATGGCAGCAAATCGGATACGCATTGGATTTAGGACCACATATGAAAGTGACTCAAATCTGATTTGAAAAGATCGGATTTCTGTCACATTAAGGCAAAAAAAAATCCGATTTGAGTCACTTCAGCATGGTAATGTGAACATAGCCTCTGTCTTTCCCCATGTTGAGGCAACTTTTGTACTGAATACAACCAATTGTGTGTGTGTGTGTGTGTGTGTGTGAGATACAGCTTTATCCATCAGACAGTGTCTAATGACATCAGTTCTTCCGGAGGTGTGTGTGTGTATCACTAATGTTTGCTAATCAGAAATCATACATAAGAACACATGTATGTGTGTGTGCGTGTGTGTGTGTGTGTGTGTGTGTGTGTGTGTGTGTGTGTTTAAAGGGATGAATATGGGTGTGTGGTGTGTGTGATGGGTCTCAGTCTCATCTGCATTAGCTGTGTGTGTATGTGTGTGTGTGTGTGTGTGTGTGTGTAGAAGTGGGACACATCAACATCTCAATCAATACGCGAGAGTCAATTATAGAGGAAGCGCATGCTTAAGCAAGATCTGATTATTGGGTTCATGTTCAGTCCAGCAAATGGACCAAATCGATGAGGCGCTCTGCGTGTGTGTGTGTGTGTGTGTGTGTGTGTGTGTGAATATCTGTGTCATATATCTCATTCCCGATGGACATGAGGGACACTCTCACACACACTCCTGACGTATGACCTGCAGGAGGAACTCGTAAGTTAATGTGAAGAATCACAGCGCGGGGAACAGAACAATGGTTAACACAACGATACAAAATACGCTTTTAATTTTTTTATTCTACTTTTATTGCTTTAAATTCTGTAACACTAAAAACACCATTAATTTTGTCACAGATATGTGGCTGTTAAGATTTTTTATTTAAAATTAAACACACATTGATTCATTATTTAGAGCTCTTTACTGATATCAAAGCTCTGGCGGAGCTTAATTATTGAGCATGAATCTCCTCACAGCTAGTTTAATATTGGCACGAGTTAAACTTTAAATAGCTGACTAATGTTTCTGTGCTAATACTATACTGTATAATTTAAAGTAATATTGTATTCTAATCAGTACTTCAAGGAGTGGAGATTAGTGGTGATGTCATAGGATCAGGTTTGGTTTAAGCTCCGCCCTTCAGGAGTCCTCGAAGGTGGACACACCCACAGCAGCCATTTTATTCACTAATGAAGAGAACAGCTTACATACCATCCATCCATCCATTATCTATAGCGCTTTATCCGTCTGGGTCGCGGGGAAGCTGGAGCCAATCCCAGCATGTT
>JAQMYM010000038.1:4747539-4765316 GCA_030014255.1 Parauchenoglanis ngamensis | reverse complement strand
CCCAACATGCTGGGATTGGCTCCAGCTTCCCCGCGACCCAGACGGATAAAGCGCTATAGATAATGGATGGATGGAAAAAAGCTTAGGAGTAATATTAGCATCTTCCTGTCATAGCTAAATAGCTAAGTCTCTAGTGGTTCCTAGCTAGCACCAGCATAAATGCTGATCAGATTGAGATAAATAACATGACATGCATCGTAAAATATGCAAATCCATGCCACATTGCCCATGCTCCTGATATGTGTGTTTGTGTGTGAGAGAGAGAGTCTGGGAAAGCCTGATTTCTTACTATCCGTGTGGTACAGTAGAATTTGATCAATAATTCAGTATTAAATTATTTACAAAATATATAATAAATACAACGTAAACACGTAAAGAAGATATAAAATGTAATAAATAAGTCTGCAGTGTTGTTCAAAACTGAAGTCCAGACTGGCGCTGGCTGTGGATGTGAGCTTTAGGGTGTGTGTGCAGCTGTGGGCCTTAATATGTGTAGATGTTACTAATACATATTTTATAATCATAACAGATTACAATTTATGACATTTTAAAAAAAAGCAAACTCGTAACCGTGCATTTTGTTTAGTTTTCTAACTATGTTTGTGTACAGGATGTTTACAGGATGACAAAAACAAAAGGACTGTCTTTGTTGTTCTCAGTGGAACGCTGCAGCCGGGGGAACAGAGGGTTAATAAACTTCTTATCTTCACCTGCTGCAGCTCTTATCCACTCCATAATCACCTTTCCCTCTCTCCCCACCTTCTTTGCAATATTTTCGCTCATATTAATGTCAAATCAGATGAAACACATAGAAGGAGTGAACTCTAGCCTTGCTCCTCTCAGACATGCTCTCCTGATGTGATCATGTCGCTAGCCTGCCTACGCAAAAGGCATTCAGACCTGAATCGCTGTACAGTGAAACACAGATTCATTGTCTGTGCTTTCACTTCCCCTTTGTTTCCCTTCGCTTGCCATGTTGTGTTTGGATCACAGACTATTTTTTAACTAGCTCAGAAAAATCAGCAAACCTGCTGTTTCTTGGTGCAAACCCGCACCAAGCGGGACTCTTCCGACTGCTCATTTTACATTTTACTACAGATTAAAGCATCAAACTATGGGCTTCAGACGTGTAACATAAACATGGCGTAAACCTCTTGGTTTCTCTTCATTGGGCTTCATTTATCAGCCTTTTGGTAAAGTTGTGTGTATATGTTGAAACTGAACTGAAAATTCCCACCGCATTAGTGTTCGTGGCTCAGCTGATTTATATTTAGCGACGCCCACAAAACTCCATAAAAGGAGCTTCCATACGTAACAGAGCAAAGCGCTGTATATCTGCACATGTGCCACTGTGTGTACCAGGCGTTCTCTTAACTAACAAGATCATTGACACTTTAGTTCCAGAGGTGTGGGACTTACATAACAACTGCCATGTTGCACTTTAATCGCTGCCAAATTCCTGTTTTTAGCAGTCTCTCCTCATACACTCTCAGTGTGTAGGTAATAATTAGCCGTTCCTCCGTTTCTTTTCACGAGGAGGACCATGCCCACGTTCCTTTCCCAAACACCTTCACGGTTATTTCCGTTACAAGTCCCACTTAGTGCTGTGTAGCTGCTTGACAATCTTCGGTTTACACTGATGCTCTCCAGTTTCCTGGTTCCTCTCCATCTCCACTCCTGGTGCTTTTTGCTGTTTTTCTGGTTCTGACCTCAGCGTGTCTCTTTAAATTATGAGTATAGATTTTCCCACTGTGGGTTCTGACCACGTTGAGTGGAAATACCCAAGTAAACACACACACACACACACACACACACACACTGACTCCTGCTCCCGTTGGTTCCAGTTGTCAGCTGGTGAAGTTCCATACAGTGGGAGCAAGTGGCACAAATCAATGTAGAGGTTAATACTGGCATGAAAATCACAAATTGAGTTACAGTAGTGCTGCTTGACCTCAATAAACCTCCCAATAAAACCCAACACCATGCAGCTGCAGCCCGGATCCATGTGCACAACTCATTACACTCACTCTGTGTGTGTGGGGGGGTGTGTGTGTGTGTGTGTGTGTGTGTGTGTGTTGGGGGGCGCATCTATGTACACAAATGCATAAAAGAGGGAGGTTTGTGTTAGCACAGATAACCGATAATTTATTACACAAATTAAATCAGTCATTAAAACAATGAAAATAAAAAATTTAAATTATTTTAGAAAATCGTTTGACACCAGAGGGCAAAAGTTTAGCACTGCACTCAAAAGCGGTTTAACTCTGAGAGACTGCAGATCCCCCTGTGTTCTGCATTAATGAGCGCACATTTACATACACACACACACACACACACACAGACTGTGCTAATGCTACATGCTCGGCCTGGCATTGCGGCTCGCTCTTTTCTTCTTTTACGGCACTTTTACTGCTCTTGTACTCAGTATTTCTCAGGATATTAAAGCTGCCAATAAACTCAGACATATTGTTCTCATATAGCGACATTTCCGCAAAACTCGTAACTGATTTTTAACAGAAACCTTTTGCGTAGATTTTATCTATTTCTACAATGCCAAGAATTGTATAAAAAGGGCACATTCTTGCTTTGTCACTACATTACTGTATCGCTGTCACTATATCATTATACTACACCATTACTGTAGCACTACGTCACCCTATCATTATATTATTATATTACAGTATTACTGCATCACTATATCACTATATTACTATATCAGGGTTCCTGTGGATCCCTAAAAAGTCTTAAATTAGATTTGCTAAATTTAAGGTCATGAAATGTCAAAGTATTATTTAAGCGTGTGGTCTTAAATTCAGTCTCATCAGATCCGATGTTCCAATATTCAGTAAAATAACAGCATGATCAGGGTTTATCTATACGTATGGCCTGTGAGCAGCATGACCTGTTTATTGTTGCCATGACGACCATGAGAGCTCTGTCTTGTCTAGCAGGTACAATAATAGCTAAAATTACCTAATATTTTTTTACAAAGTCAATTTTTTATTACCTGTGGACATTTAAGACCATACATTTGTATATTTAAATGAAGTCTACTGCAGATATCAGGGTTAAATAAATGTTCTTCATGTTCAGCAATTCTGTGTCTCATTTGTTATTATTATTATTATTATTATTATTATTATGTTGTATTTGATCATATGCAAAAAAACAACAATGTGACAGCAGCATTACATATCTAACATGTTTAGTCATCACCTCAACTTTAGTCAACTTTCTCTTATTATATTTTGTACTTATTCTCTATGTTTATTTTGTATTCTAATTTAGTGTTTATGGGTCGGGCACTGCAAATACATTTCACTGCATGTACAGTATGATTGTGTATGTGACAAATAAAATTTGAATTTGAATTTGATCTCCGCTCAGCGACTGTATTGCTTATTTACACAGTCAGTGTCTCTGCCAGGATGTTTTCACCGAGTTGCCAATCCACTGCTGGATATGACGTCACGCCGACCGGACCAACAGGAGCGAGTTCGCCGAGGCAAGCGAAACTGAGATGGTGAATTCTCGACTTCAACATGCACATGAGAACCACGTGAGAACCAATCAGTTCACCACGTGGTATGTTTGGTACGTGGTGTTCTTTAGAGAGGAAGGAGTAGCAAAAAAAGATGTCGGAGGCTAAAGGCTACATGTAGCATGAAAACGCTGTGTTGCGCTGCATGTGGATTTAAATGGTGCTCCTAAAATTTGTGCTGCTGCTCCTGACATTTTCAGTGAGGAGTTCCAGAGTACTGTAGTGGAAAAACTTCGTCCGGAGCCCTGTGTTACTCTGGAGTGGGCAGAGAACCAAGTTTAACGTCTTCTTACACGTTCCCCAGTTAAAGTCCGCTGAAGCTAATCTCTCAGAACCACAGCTCTCACTCTCACACACACACACACACACACATATACACAGTATGTATATATGTATGAATTAAAAAGTTCTGCTAGAACTGAATGTTGTTTTTTTGTTGTTTTTGTAATGAAAATGTTTTTATTTCTTTCTCCTGGGGTCTTTAAAGTTTTAAATTTGATGTTAAAACTTGTGCTGCAACCCTGTAGATCACAATTACTGTATTTCTGTATTACTGTACCACTACATTACTGATTCACTCTATCAATATGTTATTGTAGAACTGTATCACCAGCCGTCTTTGATTCCTATATTACTGGAACACGATCACTGTTACGATTGCACCATATTACTGAGTCTCTATAGCGCTGTTACAACTTCAGCAATTTAATTCCAAACGTTATCTCAGTATTTATCAGGGAATTTGGACGCAGAGTTGAATAAGCACCTGCTTAGCAAAACAATAAAACAGTCGCAGTGTCTCCCTGTTAGACTAAATGTAGTCAGTCGGACACGCTGGGTGCTGAACGTTAGCTACATGTCACACTAATGTTAAGTATAAAACATGTTAGTATCAAACCTCATCCCGGTTTTTAGGAATAAAATGGAAATTTTATTTCCATAATTATTTACAGAATCTGGGTTTTTTGTTTGTTTGTTGGTGCTTTTCCTCACCAAAACTTACATTTCGCCCTAATTTTCAGTGTGAACCTAAAAAAGCAAACACTGGACATCTTACATCAACAGCTAAACTTGACTTTTTCATTTAGAATATTCGCTAAACTGTTCCTTTAATTCTGTCACCTGATGTTGTTAGCGTCCATCATAAACAAGCTAACAGCTAACGGCTGCGAGGATCGATACGATGATCAAAGTGAAATAAAATGAATTCTGAGCAGAAGCAGGAGGGACACACGGGGTCCTGAGAGGCCTCGCGTCAAACAACAGCAGGAGGAAGGGGGACATCTGAAAAGACCTCTGGGACTCTGAGCCCCTCACACGCACGCACACACACGCACGCACGCACGCGCACACACACACACGCACATGCACGCACGCACGCACACACACACACACACACGCACGCACACACGCACGCACGCGCACACACACACACGCACATGCACGCACGCACGCACACACACACACACACACACACACACACGCACGCACACGCACACACACACACGCACGCACGCACACACACACACACACACGTACGCACACACAGTGTTCCATAGGGCTGGCTTTATGGAAATGGAGGTACTCTCTTCACTCAGATTGTCTTTCAGTTTATAACAGTTTGAGTAAAATTTTATAAATTGTTTTTGCGTTCTTGGATAACATAAACCCATTATTATAGATAAACTATTATATTATATTCAACATATTAATCTATATATTATTTTAGATTAGTATTATTTTTATTCGTATTATTAGTAGTATTATGCAGATTTTTATCTGCATTGTGGACTGAAAAAAGACACGATAGAAGTAACATGAAAATATCTTCATAAAAGACAGTCACAATTTTAATAACTTGTGTACCTAAAACATATAATTTATTATTTAAATTTTGTACAAAACATGTAATGAGTGCATTTTCTTTTGTATTTTCATGAATAAAAGAAAGAAAAAAGTAATGCAAAAGTCAACGCCAGAGGTCTAAGTCCAGTTTTAAACACATCAAATAATTAATTGGAACATTTTTTTTAAACATCATATTTTTTTAGAACTCCTTAATTCAAAATGTCATGATCCATCTTCTGTTTTTAGCAATAAACACAATCTGACGGAAGCAAAGACCAAAACCTGATATGATGTACACACTGTAAACTCAATAATTATCCAAACGCTTTAACTGGCTAATAATGAAGTAAAACCTTCAGTTAGCATCACAAATTTATTAGCATTCATGGACATTTCTATTTAACACGACCTTAAATGACCTGAGCATCATCTCGGTAGCAGGGATCATTTTGATTATGATTAGTCGAGCACATAAGGGTTAAAGATTAGAAAAGAAGCCCCGTGTTGGGGGAGAGTGAGGTCGCGCTCGGCCTAATCAGGGCCGTGACATGACACGCTGTAGGTTACACTCCTCAGTGTTAAATATTTATTCCGACTCCGCCACGCTGCCTTGATGGTTGTCAGGCCATTTGACACTTCTCTCTCATTCCCATTTCATTAAAATTCACTCGAAGCTCCATCAAACGCACAAACTCTCACACACTCGCTCCACAGAGAGAGAGAGAGAGAGACAAGAAAAGGTTTAAGTCTGGGGTTTTTTTTTGACTCAGTTTTACATTATGGTCCTGACAGGAAGTGAACGCTAACGGCTAATGTTCTACTTTTCACCACGCCAACATTCATTTCACTCAGAAACCAGCACAAACGTTAATACACACATGAGAGAGAGAGACTCTCAACAGGACACGACAATAAACATCAAATCAGATTATAGCTCACAATCAATCCAGTCACATCTCACACACACACACACACACATATACGTGCACACACACATTTGACTTTAATTATAAAAGATTAGAATAAAGATTTACATTTTTCCTGCCAACTTGCTCAGTATATATAACGATGTACTATGCTACATTACCTCTATAATATGTTTTTACAGTGCAAAAAATTATATTCTAAATAATATTTATTGATACATTTATTAAAACATACTACATAGATTTTGTGTAATTCTTATGCAACTTAAACATGAAAATGATTACAATGTACAAGCAAAATATATATTTTATATTTTGTAATGAATATATAAATGTATATTCGTACATGATGATGATTATTATTGTTATTATTATTATTATTATTATTCTATACATTAGAGAAGAAATAAATTACTATACACACACAACAGTCAGAATAATAATGTGTATATAAAACATATAGTTCAGCATATAAACTTTGCACAAATGCTGCAATCTGCATAATTTTGATTTTTTTATATATAACAGATTAAAGCAATAAACCTATGAGTCAGGGACAAAAGTCTAAGTTCACGTTCATCAATTACCTGTACATTTAAATATTATAATGATATGTTTTTCAAAAAGAAAGTAAATTAAGTTTACAGTTTCACTCAAACTCAAACTCTTTAGCATAAATGCAGATCGAAGTCCTTATACACCTGCTGTATACGACCTCGATAACGATAAGCTGCATCAACGCTTTTACAAGCATGTTTACACTTTTACGTTTTTTACTACAACTTTATTAGCATCAGCATCACATCCAGGTTCTCTGCTACAATTACACCTTCAGACATTGGGGGGCGGGGCCTAAACAGGAGGGGTGGAGTTATACCAAACTGCACTGTTTCATTTTCAGTGTTCAGCAGTAAGTCCCGCCCTCTCAGGTGAGTGACTACTGGAACTGTTTATAGCTGCTATAACGAACAATACTAAATTGTAAAATGTAACTATAAACAAATAACACACCAGCCTAAAGCTGATTGTTTTCCTATAACAGCACACCCCCAAGGGTTTCATTTTTACTAAACAGTTTCAGAACCTGAAGAGGACACGAAGAGGCTCAGACAGAGTTCAGCTAGTGGGGTTTTCCTTCTTGGAAATATAAATCAGAATGAAGCAGTGCATTAGAATTTGATTTATAATGTTTCTGCGATTGAAAAGAAAACATGATTCCATTGTGAGCTCAGTTCCACTTTCAGTAAGAGCGTAAATCTGTAAGTGATAGTATCGGGGCGGACGTGTTGAGTCGGGTTCCGGGGGATTAATCAGTGTCAGTGTGTGAAGTCAGTAAGACACAGGCGGTGTGTGTTTCGTTGCCCTACAGTGGCGGCTCCGTCCCGATCCGCATGCACCTGTCAGGCTAGCTGCCTCGGCGAGGGCGGCCGCTCGGCTCCTCCCTGCTTGACCTATTATTTGATATTTGACCACTCGGTTGCGAGACACTTGCTCTTTGGAGCTGAAATGTCACCGGGCGTCTTGTCAAGTCTTCGACACCTCAGCTTGACAAGTGATTTTACTTTGGTGTGCTACGAGGCAGAAAATACAGTGAGCATCGGTCAGGGCGGCTTCAGGCTCCGCTTAGACCGCTCGCTCTGAGTAACAGGCTCCGTCCGATAACAAGCTACGATAACACGCATAACAATCCGACGCGCTCTGATGCTCGCACACGCGAAAGAAGCATTCCTGCAGCATGTGCAACGCTCACGGCTCGGATCTTTAATTACAACTTCCTTCAAATCAAATATAATCAAATACACACTATTCACTCTTTTAAAGGGTGCTTTAAGGGTTCATTAAGGGCTTTTAGCTTAAAAAGGGTTCTATAGAGACTGAGCACTGTTAGAATCTGTAAGGGTTCCCCCAGAGGAACAACTAAAGAACCTGATAGTTAAATGAAAAATGATGGCTTTCTAAATGGGTTCTAATTAAAACCCTCTCAGAAGGGGTGAAGTTCTATATAGATAGTTCTATATAAGTTTAAATAGAGAATCCTTAAACCTACACCTTAATCCCTAAACCCTAAAAAGGTTCTTCAAAGATTTTCTGGATAAAGTTTCCTTAACTCTGTAAATAGAGTCCACTTAGAACCCTTTCTGAAAAAGGAACCCTCTGCTGGTTCTATATAAAACACTTAGGGCTAATAAAAGAACCCCAAGTCTCAATCTTAATCCCTAAACCCTGTTCTCTGAAAGGGAAACCTTCTGTTGTAGGATTCAAAATGGAACTTTTATGGGTCTTTTAATATATATATATGTAACTGATTTGTTATTTCACATGTATCATGTATCTTTACTGTTAAACTCCAAAATCCTAAAATCCTAACCCTAACCAAAAATCATAAACTCTGAGAGAGAAAGCTCTCTAAAAATGGAATCCTCTGTTGTATGGCTCTACAATAAACCTTTAGTGGTTCCCACTTATAAGGTTCTTGATTTGTTCTTTTTTCCCCAGCCTCACCTATTGTAGTCCCTAGCTCTAAAACATCTTCCCACCATCCATCATTGTGTTCTATCTCCTTCTGATCTGTAACCCTAATCCCAACCTCAAACCCTCAACCATAAACCCAATCTCAACGTCAAACTCTAAAGCCTAAACCCTAATCCCAAACTAAAACCCAACCTCAAACCCTCAACCTTAAGCCCCAATCTCAACCTCAAACTCTAAAGCCTAAACCATAATTCCAGCCTCAAACCCTAACTCCTAACCCCTAAATCCCTCTGTGTCTTCTCTTAAACTACCAGCACATTTTTTGATGCTCCTCTGTTCATGTTCTTTATACTCAATCCTATAACCCCTAAATCCTAATCCTTCACAATGACCTAGTGATGTAGCTCCAAAACCTGGTTCTTCACTTCCCACCATCAGTTCCTCAGGTTCTCTGCTTCTCACCAACACCTGCACCAGATTCCTGCACTACAGCTCACCTCAAAACTCTTCACTTCACTTGTTAAGTTGGTTAATAATCACGCTCTTTCTCGATTATCTGATCTCCAACCTTACCAACCCACACGGACCCTCAGGCTCCCAAGCGTTGGTTTCTTCCCTGTTTCTCCACCTTTTGGTGTTTTGTTGCACTTCTCTCTCTCTCTGGATCCCTTTGCTTACACTCTGACCATCTGCAAAACCTGCATCTTTAAATCTCACCTTAAAACTTAAACGTTTTCCTATTGAGCCTTTTAAACTCTCCTGACCATAAGCCCTGATGTTACAGACACTGTAGAACATCTCCAGCTTATTAATAAGTGCTAGACCACCACGCTGTTGAACTCTGGATTGATCAGAAGGTGG
Organism: Parauchenoglanis ngamensis; assembly: GCA_030014255.1. NCBI lineage: Eukaryota > Metazoa > Chordata > Actinopteri > Siluriformes > Auchenoglanididae > Parauchenoglanis > Parauchenoglanis ngamensis. The sequence continues at coordinate 4,755,668 of JAQMYM010000038.1, read as the reverse complement.
TGATTAGTTTTCTACAAAGATTGTTTCTAAAATAACAGCTTATTCTTAGAGACGTGCACGGCAAGCACTCTGCTAATGATAAACAAACGTGTATAATCATTATTACAGCTGCTGTAACGTGCGTAAGAACAGGAACCAACTGTAACATTAAATGATAAAACTAAATAATAAAACACTTCAGGATGTTCAGTTAGAGGAATATTTTCAGCTCAGTGTTTATAAATGAGTAACGTTCTTAAAGCACATTTTAGCAGGAAATGAAAAGGCTTGTTGCACTTTGTTTAGCTTGCGTCAGAATTCAGATGTTTAAAATCCGATCAGTTTTTCGGCTGTGATGAGCTTCGACTGAGCCGCTGCAGGAAGTAACGGCCTGAACGTAGCAGATTCTACTCTGAAACGCGGCGAGGACTCAGGGAGCAGATCACAGGAACTTCAGTACGTCATGCAGACGGCAACCATGGGAACTGCGTCTGGAACAGAAACTTCTTTGTGTATTCTTTCTTTCTGTACTTATTTTTGTGTGTATTTTTCTTTCTATCTTTTTTAGTTATATATTTTTCGTTATCTGTCCTTCTTTCTCTGTTTATTTAAAAAAAATTATTTGTTTGTTTCTTTATATTTGTTGGTTTGTTTGTTTTCCTCTTTAATTGTGTATACATTTTCCTTTATTTTTCTGTATTTTCCCTTGTGTGTATGCATTCTCTTTCTTTTTCTTTCTGTCTTTCCTTATATTTCTGCTTATTAATGCTCTCCTTTCTTTGTTTGACCTTGCCTTTCTTTAAAAAAGTTTTTTTTTAATTTTTTTGCATTTTCTGTTGCATGCGCACTTTCTTTCTTTCGGGGTATCGGTACGGGCAGGTGCTGGGGGTTTCAGTGTCTGTACAGGAAAAGAAAAGGTGGGATCATTCTGTCTCTATAATAAACAGAGCTGCAGTCCAGTTGCTGGTGAGCGTCTCAGACAGGGTTTGCTGTGCGAGTGACATGGCCGGGTTTGGGCGGGGGGTTGAATATCAGTCACATCATTTCAGGTTTGCGCAAAAAAATGCTCCAAGTTTGCAACTAAACGGCCGTCTTGCGTGGAGCTGACAGGGGAGGAGCGGGCGCTCGCTGAAGCGTGGCACGGCTGCCATGAAATGACAGGAATCATTGGCATACATTTCAAACAGCTCGCGCCATCCCATTAAAGTGCCACGTCCTGCGCCTTAACACAGACAAGAGGCAGTCCGCTCTGATAGATAGAGACTAAAATGGCTTATTGATTTCTTCCCTCCCTCCGTCTCTCTCTCTCTCTCTCTCTCTCTCACTCTTTCAAGAAGTTACACTGAAAAACTTTTTTTAGACAATTACAGTAGTTGAAGAAGAGTTAGGTAATGAGTTTAGTAATTGACCGGCTGTATTGATGGATGATTGTGATTGTGCTGTAAACGTATGTTTCACAGTATAAAAATTCATAATTATCGCCTCGGGATACAAACTCAGGTCAAAATGTGCCATGCTAAACCTGCTAACCCTGAGCTAACCCTGCTAACGCTTTACCATAAATAACAGCAGGAGAAAAAAAACCCAAGAAAACAACACCTTTAGGCCAAAAGACAGGAGCACTGTACACTTTTCCACAGAAACTCTCCTCATTATCTCCTCGCAAGAAGAGAATGTGGGACGTGTCGATGCCTCTCAGCTCCTCCTGGATGGATTTAATGGATCTGTAAGCTTGTTAGCGCAGAGATATCACCACTTAGCATGAAGAGTTTTTTTTAAAAAAGTACATTTGGACAAAGCGAAGAAAGGAAATGATACCCTCCTCCTGCTGCTGCTGATTGCGTTATGGAGTGAAGAGTGGATGTCGAAGACGGGAATTACGATGGAGGACGCGGAGACGGAGAAATGAAAAACGTCTTGCAGAGGAGCGCAGGAGCCGGGGAGAGCGCGACCGTCCACAGACGATTCGATTTCTGTAAAAGAGTTAAAGGTTCATTTGGAGCAGGAGAACCTAAAGCAGCACTCTCAAATGCTCGATAAATGACAAACCGACTCGCAGCTCACATAACACGCCTTTATTTATTTAATCACCTCGATTCTCAGTCTCACACACACACACACACACACACACACACACACACACACACACGCACGCACGTCATCGGTCCAGTCTGGCTCTGTCTCACACCTGATTAAATAATATCAAATAAACACTTATGTATAAATTATTCTTACCACATTGAACCCAAACACACCACCAAATCTTCAGCAACAACTTTTCTGATAAAAAAAAAATCTTTCTTTCTCTTTTTGTCTTTATTTCTCTGTTTAATTCTTTTTCCTTCTTAAGGTCCTTTATTTCTTTAGGTGTTTTCTTTATCTTTATTGATTTTTATTTATTTTCTGTTTTTTTATCTTAAGGTCATATGTGTTTAATTATTTAGGGTTATTTAGTCATTTAGAGTTATGATTAGACTTGAGATTGGAGCTGAGATTAGAGTTAAGGAGTGGAGGCAAAGAGACACGTCTTCAAGTCTATTTGTGGAGAGGAATCAGAGAGCTGAGCGGACTCGAGGCGCAGAGTCGAGGTGTTAATATCCTTGTCAAAGTGTTTTAGATGTTCAGAAATAAATGTCACGGACCATCAGCTACATCAGAGCTCCATTACACGTCCATACAGATACCCATCATCATCATCATCATCATCATCATCACACACACACACATCACACAAATCTCTTTAAAGCACAATGATCCTCACGCAGGTGAACTCCAGTCCTCTATCACTCACTACACACGTAATTAGACCAGTGGAAGTCATTTAGCGTTGTCACTTTCACACCGCTAACGCTAACGCTAACGCCGTCTCTGACACCCTGATGGAAATTAAATGTGAGACCTGGGAAGATAAATGGGCACCAGGAGAACACACACACACACACACACGTGGGAATTATCCTGCAGTGTGTCTGATGTGTTCACTCTGTTCTGTATAGAATTAGAAGTTTGTTTTTCTCTATTTCTTTCTCTTATGTATTTGTTTGTTTCTTTGTTTGTGTTTATTTGCATTCTACTTTTTAGTGTCTTATTCATTCATCCACCTTTTTCTATTATTTGTTTCTTTGTTTTACTTTGGGGTCTGTTTTTTCCATTCTTTCCTTCTTTTCTTCATCCATTCCTCGTGACTTTCTTTCTTTTTAATGAGGAGTTTCTTCTTCTTTCTTGGAGAAAAAGAAAGCTCTCGGTTTTTCCTACATTACTTGATATTTGTGTGTTTTATAGTACAAATAATGTTTTAAAGTAATGAAAGTATAATTGAAGACTTGAATGTGCATAAGCAGCTTTTTAAATTCTACACTTTCTTCTTTAGATAAGAAAATAGATCTTTAAATAAATAAATAAATAAGTTTAGAGAAATTTGCACTGATGCACTGATGCGCTCCGCCTCACCACACTGTGCCTCATTGCCTCACTGCGCTCCACCTCATTGCCTCACCACGCTCCGCCTCTACGTGCTCTGCCTCACCACACTCTGCCTCACCGCGCTCCACCTCATTGCCTCTCCATGCTCTGCCTCACCGCACTCTTCCTCACCACACTGTGCCTCATTGCCTCACCGCACTCTGCCTCACCACGCTCCACCTCACTGCGCCTGCCTCACCGCGCTCTGCCTCATTGCCTCAACACGCTCCGCCTCACTTCACTCCACCTCACCGTGCTCTCCCTCATTGCCTCACCACACTCAGCCTCATTGCCTCACCACGCTCTGCCTCACCACACTGTGCCTCATTGCCTCACCGCACTCTGCCTCACCGCACTCTGCCTCACCACACTGTGCCTCATTGCCTCACCGCACTCTGCCTCACCGCGCTCCACCTCTCTGCGCCTGCCTCACCGCGCTCTGCCTCATTGCCTCAACACGCTCCGCCTCACTGCACTCCACCTCACAGTGCTCTCCCTCATTGCCTCACCACACTCAGCCTCATTGCCCCACCGCACTCCGCCTCGTCACACTCTGCCTCATTGCCTCACCGTGCTCCGCCTCACCGCGCTCCACCTCATTGCCTCACCGCGCTCCGCCTCGCCACACTCTGCCTCATTGCCTCACCGTGCTCTGCCTCACCACACTGTGCCTCATTGCCTCACCGCACTCTGCCTCACCGCACTCCACCTTACCACACTCTCCCTCATTGCCTCACTGTGCTCTGTCTCACCACACTGTGCCTCATTGCCTCACCGCGCTCTGCCTCATACAAAGCGCTATACAAATAAAACTGAAAAAATTGAATTCAATGTTTTTAAATGAATTATTTTTATATTTTTTGTTCATGTTTCATGCTTCTTTTTTCCTCTCACTCTGAATCTGTGTTCATCTGGTGTTACTGTGAGACAGACGGAGTTTCCCCAACAGACGCTGTGTGATGATTTACACATATAGTTTGAACGACGCTAAACTGGAGGCCATAAACCTCCATTTCCTGTTAGCACCATTAGCCTGCTAGCTGCAGTGTAACAGTAGGTGTGTGTGAGAGGACGCTACCATACACATCAGTTTTATTGTTAGTTTTGCTGTTTACTGAGATTGAGTGTCATGACTCAGAGGCTGACAACTGTCTCTCTCTCCCTGTCTCTCTCTCTCTCTCTCTCTGTCTGTCTCTCTCTGTCTGTCTCTGTGTGTGTGTGTCTGTCTCTCTCTCTCTGTCTCTCTCTCTGGTCAGTGACAGCGCTCTGTCTCTCAGCTCCACTCGGCTGACACTCAGCTGTCAGGAGGCTGTTTCTCAAAGCGGCGCTAACACGCTGTACAGCTTCACCCAATTAACTCACTCTCACTGCACACACAGCTACAGCTCAGGACAGGTGCAGCAACCTCTCTCTCTCTCTCTTTCAACCCCTCTCTCTTTCTCACTCTCTCTCTCTCTGTCTGTTTCTCCATCTTTCCCTCACTTTATATTTCTCTCTCCGTCTCAATTACTTTCTCTCTGTTAATAAATCAGAAGTTGTTATAGTTGGTGGGTTGCTGTGGCATGAGAGGAATTAAACACTCGTGGTCGCGCTGTTAGAGGAAAATAATCAGCTCCAGTGCGGTACCAGTAACGCGCTCATCACACCATGTCGCCGATTGAGTTTGTAAAACAGCACGACACACACAGTGTTTATTCCTCTTACAGCATCACAGCCACAGTTAGTCTGGGACCTTCATAGCAGTATAACATTATAGTTTTATTCCTTACTTATCTGTCTTTCTGCCTCTCTGCCTCTTTCTTTCATTCTTTTGCTTTATCTCTCTCATCCCCTCACCCTCTTTCTTTCTCTCTCTTTTTCTCTCTTACCATCTCCAAATTCTATATTGAAATTATTTTAATCAACTCACTTATCATATTAAAATGAGAATTTTTTATAAAGATAGCAAGAAAACAAATTCATATACAATAATTCATATATCAAATTCAATAAATAAACAGTAAAAGATCGAAAAGCAAAGTGTGTGTGTGTGTGTGTGTGTGTTCAAGTTTAATTAATTTCCCTTTTTTTTGGCCTTCTTTCTTATTTAGTCACTATGAATGTGTCTCTCTCTCTCTCTTTAGCTCTTTAACTCCTATCTCCTTTGATCTCTCGCTCTCTCCCTCTGCAGTCCTCTGCCTCTCCACCTCTCCATCTGTCTCTCTCTCTCTCTCTCTCGCTCTCTCTCTCTGTATCTGTCTCTCTGGTTGTGGTGACATGAAGCGATTGGTCTAAAACAGAATCATCACTGTACGGAGCTGTGTGTGATCTGTGTGTGTGTGTGTGTGTGTATGAGTACACTACAGTGAGAGAGAGAGAGAGAGAGAGAGAGAGAGAGAGAGAGTGTATTCCTCTCTATTAGAGATTCAGTAAGTCTGAGACACACAGTGTGGACAAGTGGAGTGTGTTTGACCCCCGACAGCGCAGCAAGATTGTGTGTGTGTGTGTGTGTGTGTGTGTGTGTGTGTGTGTGTGTGTGTGTGTTGAAGCGTGTCAGAGCGCTTCAGAGGCTCGGCCATGTTTCCTCTCGCTCTGTCCTTCCTATTTTCTCCCCAGCGTCCGGCCGAGCTTCCAAACACATCCGCCTTAATAAGACTGACTCGGAGCGCGCCGCTCTCTCAGCTATCCGAGTGTGACAGCACGTCAAAACGCTTCCACTACTGCCTGTCTGCTGTGTGTGTGTGTGTGTGTGTGTGTGTGTGTGTGTGTGTGTGTGTGTGTGTGTGTGTGTGTGTGTCTTAGGGCTGCAACAATACAATCAATTCCAAGTATGATAATCATTAATAAATAACGGCTATCACAGTTCCCACAACATCATGTTTCTGTCCCACAGGGATGTTATTTATCTTGGTGGCTATTTTGGAAAATTGATCTCTCTATTAGCGCTGATTGATATGACCTCAGTCCCAGGTCACGCCCCCTAAACCAGTGCATGTTCTGAGTGATGGTGCGGTGTTGGTGCTGATTATTTTCCTCTAGCAGCACGTCCCTGAGTGTTTTAATCCTCACAGCAATCTACCAAGCATAACAATGTATTATTTATTAAAGAACATTATAACTTAACTATAAATCTGTTTATAATTTCATTTAAGTTCCTGTTCTTACTTCCATTATAGCAGCTATAAACAGTAGCTTCACTAGCCTCCCTTTATTCTCTCTTTTGAAGTTAATAAGATAAAAATAACGCAGCTTGTCATGTTACCGAGACAATTGTTAGCTACATTAGCATGTTAGTACAAAATGTATCCACATAACACAAATCACTGTGGCCTGATGGTGGCGCTATAGCACCCTGCTTTAAGGAACATTAAGCTCCCCCTTCTGTGAGCTAATTTGCTGAATATGCAGCGCATCTGGAATGATCTGTAAACTCAGCTGACAAAAAATGTTCAAATGGAGTTGCTAGGCAAGAAAATTAGTGGATTTGAATTAGCTACATCTACGTTCATGGGGTTCAGTTATCATGAAGCACGGTGAAGATGTGACAATTTCAGTACAGAGTTGAAAGATTCTGTACTTTTTTACAGCTAGGAGACTTTCACCGCTCGCCGCTCATCCAGTCAGGACAAGACTTGCTAAAAAAAAAAAAAAAAGACGTGTTAGCATCTTTGTGACTTGCTAATCTTATTCAACACCAGGCTATTTAATCTCAGGACGTCCTTTATGATTACTGAAGATAAATTGGGACGATATTTGGCAGTAAATATTTGGCTTTATTTTATTTTGGATATTTGGCTTTCAGATCTGTCTGTTAATCCCTCTACTGCCACCTAGAGGTCAGATTCACTGTCACCGTTCATCCTTCACTCATGTCAAATTCAGCTAATGTGGAAATTGAACTGTTCTGGAAATTGTTCATTTGAATCTATCTATTTTCACTCTCTCACTCTCTCACTCTCTCCCTCTCTCTCACGCTCTATGCTGCTTTCTCAATTATATTTATTAAATCTCTCTTTTTTGCTGTCTGTTTATTTCTCTGCAGCGATCTTGCTCTCACTCGTGTCTCACTTACATTTCAGGAGAATCGGATGAGCAGACAGTCTTTCTCTTGGTCCCTCTCTGCCTTTCTTTACTGTATATCTGTCTATCTGTCTGTCTCTCTTTTACACCGTCTTTCTCTGCTTCTCTTTGAAACTTTCTTTCTCTCTGTATGTCTTAATTCAACTTAATTAAATTCAATTTCTCAGCTTCTTTCTGTCCGTCTCTCGGTCTAATCCAATCTGATTAATTTCCATTTCTCTCTCAGTCTGTGTTTCTCTCTCTCTTGCTCTCTCAATTCAATGCCCCCCTCTCTCTCCCTCATCGTTTCTTATTCTCTCCATCTCTTTCTACTTGTCTCTACCTGTCTTTCTATCTGTTTCTCGCTCTCTCTCTTTTCCTGTTACTCCCTCTGTCTCTCACTTAGTCTGTCTATAGCTGTACTTCTTTTTACGTATTTTCTCTATCTCTCTCTTCCTGTTTGCTCTCTCCTTTCCCTCTGTTTGTCTTTTTCTCTCATACTCTGTCTGTTTTTCTGTATTTCTCTCTTAATTCAATTAAATTCTCCCTCTCTCTCCCTTCCCCCAACATCTCTCTCTCTCACATCTCTCAGTTTCCCTCTCTCTCTATCTCTGTCTCTTTCTCTCACTCTCTCTCCCCGTCTCTCTCTC
>JAQMYM010000038.1:4726068-4737589 GCA_030014255.1 Parauchenoglanis ngamensis | reverse complement strand
TTAAGATCTCCACAGATATTCCAGTTGTACCTGCTATACTGGACGTGCTTCAGCAACAGTTCCATATTCTCATACGTCTCTTTCATGTGTGCTGCATAGCCAACTGAAGATTTCTCTGAAACGGTACGTGATGGGTAAATTTTGATGTGATATTCATGATCAGCAGCCAAAAATCTATAAGAAACACCCAACAGTGTTCAAGAAGCAAAAACTTTGTTGTGCAGTGAAATCAACACTCAGAAATGAAATGTAGGTGCATTTTCTGTTTAAAAAGTGCTTTATAACATGTTTAGAATGCAGGCCGTTATACGTGTGGCCTTCAGAGGTAGTTAAGATCATATTTATAGATGATAGTAAATCTCACTGAATGTAGTTTGTGGCAGATGTTTATAGGAAAAAAGATTTTAAGTGATATAGGTTGCCATTATTGGTTAGCTACATTAGCGTTGCAGCTCTAGTACAAAGCCAAAGATGCAAAGATCAGACAGCAAAGTGTCTTTAACTGTTCTACTACATGTGATGGTAATATTTTTGCCAAACTGATCCCTTAAGCTAAACTAGCCTTCTGTGGGGCAGATGTGAGCTGTACATGTGGATTTATATGTTTAAACACTCTTGTCCGCAGCATTTCTGCCCCGCGGGATGACTGGGCTTCAGGAGCACAATAGCAGCAGCCAGCAGCAGGACTTCCTGAGCCAGAGGCAGGGTTTCGATGGCTGAACTATAATTATAACCTCCAGCACCGGGAGCACAATTTGAGTAGGAAGTCTGTCTGCGGTCCAGAAATTACCATCTTCTGCATTTTCATTAGGTGGGAAAGGTTCCTCGAGTTCTCCAAACTCACCGCTGCTCGGTCTAAAGGTCTGGGTGCAGAGGAACAGGAACTGTTTTTATTTTCATCATTTATTAAACACTAATGTGAGATTGTCTTTAGTCTCAGATGTAATATTGAAAATACAAGATTTACCAGTGAGACATCCAATGTGCAGCTTCCTGGTTTTTTTAAACAATTTTACAAACTACTTTTTTGATTAAAAACTACTTTTTTGACATAATTAAAGGAATCCCATCTGATAATTAATGAAAATTATAAAAAAGATTTTATACATTGCTGAGTATTTTGAAACTCTTGTGGGCACAATTTGTGTACATTTAAACAAAATTAATTTTTTTGCAGTCATGGAATCCTTTAACAGTAAAAAGAAAGAAGATCAATTGCAAAGATTCTATAATCTGCCTCTTTTGTATCTTTATCTGGGGTCAAATGGTTATTGTGCCTGGTAACCATGGCAGCCAGCAACCACTAAAGATAAGAGTACTCACTAGTGACTGCGTAAAGTGACTATAGTGTTTTCTAAAGATGCTCGACACTCTAGAGACAGCGGTAACTACACATGTTTGGGATGGATCCTGATTTGTGTACTTCAGTAAACATGGAGAATTCATACTGGGTGGGGATGCGGGTAGTAGGGGGGAGAGGAGTAGTGTAGTGTGAGTATGGGGGTGTGAATATTTATGAGCCCCGTGTAACTCATTTCACATCTCATTGCTGTGATTTGTGTTTTATTTGTCGTCCTTGTGGCCCCTCGCTGCTCCTCGTGGTGTGTTTGTTTGTTTGGGTGAAGAGCGCGGTCTGAGGCTGCACCGCAATGAGCGAGGGAAAAAAGAAGAAAAGGCAAGAGAGAGAGAGAAAGAAAGGAAATGGCAATGAGGTAAATAAATTGAGAAAGAAAAAACAAAACAAGAAAAAGTGACTGCAAGAGCAAAAGAAAGAAAGAGAAACACACAAGGTAGTAAGTGAGACACATGGAGGAGAGAGTGAGACATACTGGGGAGTGAGTCACATGAGACACACAAGGAAAAGAGTGAGGCACATGAGGGAGAGAGTGAGACATGAGGGAGAGAGTGAAACACACGAGGGACTGTGAGACACATGAGGGAGAGAGTGAGACACATGGTGCTGTGAGTGAGACACAAGAGGGAGGGAGGGAGACACACTGGGGTGTGAGTGAGACATATGGAGGAGGGAGTAAGTCACACAAAGAAGTAAGTGAGACATGCAGAGAGTGAGACACACAGGGGGGAGAGAGTGAGACACATGAGAGAGGAAGATTACTGGTGATTTAGTTAGACCCCAGGAGAGTGAGACACATGGAGTGGTGAGTGAGACACCTGAGGGAGTGAGACGACAGCGCCAGCAGGAATGCAGCAGGGAGAGAAGGGGAAATTTTTTGGGCTGAATGTTAAAGCGCAGCCTGTTTTTTTTCCTCTACCTATGGGACACATTAACATCCCGACTGCCACTCCTTACACACTCACACACACTCTCACTCACTCATACACACACTCACACACACACTCGTGCTCTTTGTTGTCATGCCTCCCGGGTCGGCGAAGTGTCCCCTCACCGCCTCGCTTCGGTTTGGTCTCACGCCCAGTTCTGATTAAATCAAGCTGTTTCTCTACAGTCAGAGTGGGAGGCCAACACACACACACACACACACACACACACACACACACACACACAGTTCAGCAGTGACACACTGTTCCACTTGAGTCACACACACTCTCTCGTCCTGTTGTACACGCAGAGAGGGAAACTGAATCTCAGGGCCGGAGAAAAACATATAAATCTAAATCAGGCAAGAGGACGTGAGGAAAAGTCCCGCCGTCTCCTTAACACATTCCGGCTCAGCTCGGGTGTAAAGTCGGGAAAAGGGTCGGGAAAAGGAAACTCTGACCACACTCTGAGGAAAAACAGCTCCGATAGTACCTGCAGGAGACACAGCTGTGTTACACACTCACACACACCTGAGAATAACACTCGCTTACTGAGAGCTGGAAAACAATAACAAGTTATCAGAAGACTAACAAACAAGGGATAAATAAAGTGGTGAAAAAAGAAAGAAAGAAAGAAGGAAAGAAAGAAAAAGAAAGTGAAATCATTCTCCATCACGCTGTCTCTGTAGTTCTCTCCTGTCTCCCTTTTTCCATCTTTCACTCTTTCTTTCCTTTTCTTGTATTATCTATACGAGTGTGTGTGCGTGTGTGTGTATGTGTGTGTGATCGACAAAGATGATGCATGTTGGCCATGATCTTTGAATCCTTTTTCTCTGTGTTGTGATGTCATCATTCAAGGGACGGACACACACACACACACACACACACACACACACACACACTGTAGAACTGCAGTAAACAGATGAATCACTCGACTCAGTGTGAACAGAATGATTCAGTGAGTCTCCTAGCTTTAGAGAGGATTATTACCCTGCAGTGAACTGTACAGCTCTGCACTGACTCACTCTGGGTTAAAGTCACTACTTAGGGCCCTAAACGAAGGGCAGATCAGTAACGCAGCACTAAAAAGTGTGCATGTGCATTTCCTTTTATTCATTTTCATTTTTTATTCAGTAACTTTCTTTTTCTTTCTATTGCATGTAGGTGCAGTGTACATCGAGATGAGAAAGGGGATAGACAGAGAGAGAGAGAGAGAGAGAGAGAGAGAGAGAGACACAAAAACAGAGACCGTATTGGCTGTGACGTCCCGCTCCTCTGTCTACTTCAGGTGCAGTGCGTGCAGTTTGTTAAGGAAATGAGCTGGAAGTGTTTCTGAGCATCTTGCTGAATGTGTACTGCTCCTCTGGAGACTTTGACACTTTTCTCACACTGAAAAGGAGCCTTCACTACGTTTAAGTCTGAAAAGCACTCTCTTACGGAACGCGCTGCTTTCTTTACTGATACAAACATTTTCAAATGCAAATTGTTTTTTGGAAATGTAATGTTTGGAAACCTAAAATGTTTTTGCTGTGGCTCAATAATGCAGAATTCATCAAATAAACTTTTCACTAAAACACACAGGATGTCTAAGACGGTCACACAGTGCTGTATGTGTGTGTGTGTGTGTGTGTGTTTAGATGAGAACACTGGGGTGTGTGGTTTGGTCTGCAGTGTCACAGCGAGCTCTCTGCTCCACACACACTGGTGCAGCTACTGTTCTTTATCGATTTTCCTTTCTTTCTTTTTTCTGTCTTTCTTTCAGGCCCATGCATGTTTCATGTTTGCTTTAGCAAAAAAAATCTACATATAATTACAGAACATTCATTTATAATGACTCTCAGAAATGTCAAACATTGTCACGCACATGCACGCACATACACACACACACGCACAGGACAAACTTCTGAACGCATGCTGCATACATGCATACTAATTGTGTCGATTATATATGTTACAGTCATTACACCTCAATAATCTTAAACAACACACACACACACCCTGTTTCTTCTCGGCCTCTGTGGTCTCTCAATGTGGGCGTTTGGGTTTACAGATCCAGTCAGCGAGTTTCTTTGTGTGTGTGTGTGTGTGTGTGTGTGAGAGAGAGAGAGACAGAGAGAGAGAGAGTGTATGTGTGTGATCACCAATGTGCTTCTGATTAAGTTGCTTAATTACAGCTGTAAAAACAATGTTGCTCTAAGCCTCAGAATTGCAGCGTGTGTCAGAGACGATTATCCAGAGCTGGAAAGCGACCACTGTTACGCAGCTTCTAAGTGCACTTCCTGCACGTGTCCTAGCTGCAGACCCTTTCCTGTTTCCCTCTGACCTTTTCCCACTTCCCTCAGCCCTTTCCTGCTGTCCGCGGGCCATTTAACGCTGTGTTCAGGCCCTTTCTGAGCTTCCTCAGACCCTGTTCCACTTCTCACATGCCCTTTCCCTCTTTCCTTGGACTCTTTCCCACTTAATCTGGGATAAAGGCTACATATTATAGGCTTTAATTTGAAACTAAAGTTACAAGAAAATAGTGTTTAAAAAAACACAGAAGTTCTGGCACCCAGTACAGGGTGTGATTTCCTGAGTCTCGCACACACAAGCATTAATACGCTGTGTTCTTTACATCACAGATCTGCTGCACAGGAAAAGAAGGTTCTAGAGTGAGGTTCTGTGCTGAACACTATGGTTCCTCCAAAAGAACCAGTCTCAGGTTACCTAACTGTTGAGCAAGAAAGCTCAGAGCAAGGAGCAGTGTTTTTTTCATTCCTAATTAACAGTTAAACAGTGTGTGTGTGTGTGTGTGTGTGTGAGAGAGAGAGTGCGTGTGTGTGTTGTGTAATTGTTAGAAATGATAAATCAGTGGCGTCTGATTGGTCCTGATGGATCAGACTGGGTGGTCTTCACCATGTCCAGCTCCTTCTCTGTTTCTGAACAAAAAAAACAGCCACACACTCACTTGCTCACACACACACTCGACGAGGGACAAGCATGCATCACACACACACACACACACACACACACACACACACAACTCATCAGGCTCAGAGACAAAATGTCAGCCATGAATAAGAGCACTGAGAGACGTACTGACCTGTTTCCAAGTCCCGCTTAAATGGCCTCTGATAGTTACACACACACACACACACACACACACACACACACTGAGCCAAATGTCGCAATTTTTCCCTGAATCGAGCACATTTAGACCCACGTGGGATGAAAAAGGTTCTAGTAGAAAATAGTTCTTGTATGAGACTCAGGGAGGGGGTGTGGCCTAATGCTTGTGGGTGGAGCTTGTGAATTATTTTATCAGTTGTCAATAATTGATTTTTAAAATGAAGTTTTGATTATTTTCTTAATAAATTTCAAATATTTTATGAAACTGTTTGTGAATCGTTCTTTGTTTGTCATTCTTTCTTTCCTTTCCTGTTTCATCCCCACAACTTGAATAAATTTATTTATTTAATAAATTAAATTAATTCTTTCTTCCTTTTGCTGTCTATTTTCCTTTTGTTCTTTTATTCTGCTCATCCTTTATTTTTCCAATTTCCCTTTCATTCTTTCTTTCTGTCTTTATTAAATTATTTTCTTTTTTCATTCCTTTCTTTCTCTCATTTAACATCTTCCTTAATTAATTAATTTTCTTCTTCCCTTTCTTTCTTTCTTCCTGTCTTTCTTTCTATCAGTCTTTCTTACTTTTCTCTTCCTTCTTTACTCCAGTGAAACAATTAACACAAAGGTGGATTGCAACAACCACAACACCAAATGTTCACAATGCAGTCGACCACTACAGTCAAGTGTTGCCAACTGACCCCTAAGCAGCAACCAACAAGTGATGCAACAAAAGTGGAGTGCAGTTACCACAACACAAAGGTCACACATCACGTTACTGCACCCAAAAGTATTTATCACAGCAACACAAAAGAAGTTAACTAAAGGTAGAGAAAAAGATCACCCAAGTTGCTATGCACAGTGCAAAATGACAAGGGAACAAATTACAGAGCCACCCTAATCCCTAACTGCCTCACGAGATGGCTAACTAACCTCGCTAGTCTTCAGTGGAGCGCCGGGAGGCTTCTTTAAACGTTCATCTCTGTAAGAGGGCAGCAAACCCAAAACAAAGTCTACTACCATGCTCAGAAAGCTACCCACACCCAGGTATACTGCCAAAAATAACAAAGACAAAACAATAAAGTTGCGAGGTCTCCAAACCTGTCTGGTGGCTCGCTAATGAGGATTACACAAAACCAAGTCCAATTCACTGCAGTAACTATCCAGTCAACAGCAGAACCCTAGCAACAACCAGAAATAGTCTAACGAGAGATGACCACTACTCAAACAAAGCCACTAAATATACACAAAACTTACACACCTTTGCCTCATGGATGTTCAGTCCCAGACGAGCCCCCCTTTGTTACAATCCACCCTTAGGTGGCCTACGGGGTGACCAGCACCACCACTGAGCCAAAGCAACCATAAAAACACCTTTAAAAACAACCAACTCCATGAGATTTATCAAGACTGCATCAAGACCGCATTAAGACACAATCAGCACAAGCACACCACAAAACCAAAGCCCAGGCTAAAAGGCAGCGTGAGCAGCAGTCCCCAAGAGACACGGAACCTGCAGCTTTTAACTGCTGCTTAATGACGTGGCCAGGTGAACCTCATCAGGTGTAGCACACGCTGGGTGGAGCTCCAGCAAGAGGGGAGAACAGGACACCTCTGTGGCCGTAACAGGGCCAGTCCCAGCAAAAAGGTTGGATCAGACAAAACATTTGATTGGATTCTATAACAAATGGAAGAAATGTAAATTGGATTTGGATTTATTTTACCTGGATGTGTTTACATTTAAAGAGACTTGACTGCTGTTCATTAATGTGGAATAATTGTGATTACATTTGATACTTTACTGTGTTTATTATATTTGTGAGTGCAAGCCTGTGTTTTGTGTAAGTCATGTTTTTAGCCGTCATGTTTCTTTCTGCGTTTATGCAGTTTTAAAGGGAGAGAGTAAGGGAGTGTCAGTATCAGCTCATACTCGAGGATTCAGCTTCGGAAAGGAAAAAGCGCTATCATGCCATCTCTACTAAGAAGGAAATGGAGAGAAAGTGAAGGTGTTTGTCACGTTATCACTCGTTTTCTTTTTCTTTTTCCTGTAGATGTGGAAATATGAGGCGAGTCAAAGCTCAGTATCTCATCCCTGCAGTCAAAGCGGACAACTCCGTCCTCACGACACCCACATCCCTCTCACATGCTTTCATCCCTTTACTCACTCTTTTCTTTTTTCTTTTCTCACTGTCACCTCCTTTCATCCCTGCACTCTTAAAGTACAGGATAAAAATCTCCTAACGCACCGAAGGACACCGGAAACACGCGAGACTCCCGCAGGGGGAAAAACATCTCTGTACAGAGTGACAGAAAAGAGGAGAGGAGCAGAGGAGCGATGGAGGAGGACAGGAGAGATGATGAGGGGTGTCTGAAGTGTGTCAAAGGAGAAGAAAAACAGAGAAAGAGAGGGGGGGGAGGGGGGGGAGGGGTAGCAAGAGGGAGAGATCAAAACAAAGTTACAGAAACCTAAGAAAGTGAGACCAAGAAACACACTCACACACTCACACACACTCACACACACCTACACACACTCACACACACTCACACACACACTCACACTCACACACCCTTACACACACACTCACACTCACACACCCTTACACACACTCACACACACTCACACACACTCACGCACTCACACACGCTCACACACTCACACACACCTACACACACTCACACACACCTACACACACTCACACACACTCACACTCACACACCCTTACACACACTCACACACACTCACACACACCTACACACACTCACACTCACACACACTCACACACCCTTCTGGAATTTGAGAGCTTTTACCCAAACAGGAAGTGAAGAGAGTGAACAGCGTCACAGCCCTCTTCCTCTCCGTCTAGATTCCTCACTAAGACATCAACACTCATCTTTCTCTTATCCCTTCTTTCTTTCTTTCTTTCTTTCACATTTCTAGTTTTCTTTTCATTCAATTATTCATTCATTTCAATTATTTCTTTTCTTTACCGCATTTTTTCTGTCTATTTCTTTTCCTCCCTTTTTTTTTCTTTCAAATTGCTTTTTCCCCTTTTTTATAATGATATCTGACTTTTCATCTTTCTGTCTTTTAGTTTCCTTTACTTCTTTTCTTTCCCTCTCTCTTTCATTTACTTCCTTCTCTTTTTCTGTCATTTTTGTTCATGTTCTCAGTGTTCTCTGGGTTTGTGTTCTCCATGTTCTCCATGTTCCCTGGGCTTGTGTTCTCCATGTTCTCTGGGTTTGTGTTCTCCATGTTCTCTGGGTTTGTGTTCTCCATGTTCTCCATGGTCTCTGTGTTTGTGTTCTTCATGTTCTCTGGGTTGTTTGTGTTTGTGTTCTCCGTGTTCTCCATGTTCTCTGTGTTTGTGTTCTCCATGTTCTCTGTGTTTGTGTTCTCCATGTTCTCTGTGTTTGTGTTCTACATGTTCTCTGTGTTGTTTGTGTTCTCCCTGTGTTCTCCATGTTCTGTGTTCATGTTCTCAGCAGTTCTTTGTGTTCTCCATGTTCTCTGGGTTGTTTGTGTTTGTGTTCTACATGTTCTCTGGGTTGTTTGTGTTCTCCATGTTCTGTGTTCATGTTCTCAGCAGTTGTTTGTGTTCCCCATGTCCTCTGTGCTCTCCGTGTTGTCTGTGTTCATGTTCTCAGGGGGTGTTTGTGGTTGAGTTCTCCTTGTTCCCTGTGTTCTGCAGATGCAGATGTTGCGTATGAGCTCTGACTCGGTTGTGTTTTCGGCTCTGAGCTGTAACTGGAGCAGATTTTGACTCCACACTGTTTCTTAAAACTGCACTAATGTGCATATCAAATAGTTAATTTGCATAGCAGTGGGTGGAGACTCTTTATTACCTACTCATTATTCTGCCCTCCTCCCACATCAGCACTCTGATTGGCCACACTCACCTTTAAATAATTAACAAATCAGTTCACCGTTAACATCCAGCCAGTCCAGAAACACAAGCATTTGCTTTCTGCAAGCCTTTATCCTGATCGGCATCAGGGAGAATCTGGAGTCCATCCCAGGAACACAGGGCATGAGGCATGAATACACCCTGGATGGAAGGACAGGTCATCACAGGGTTACACACACACACACAAACACACACACACACACACACATGCACACATACATTCACACCTAGAGGCAATTAATCTTAGCCAGTCCACCTACTGCATGTTCTTGGGAGGTGGAGGAAACTGGAGAACCCGGAGGAACCCCACCAGTACGTCAGGAGAAACTTTGAGTAAAACTTTGCTCTATGTTCTCTGAGACTTTAAGGGCCTCTGTTCACCAGATGCATTTCTTGCACTGGCAACGATCCCACGATGGCCACGATCTCATTTTTAGAGCGCTACTCTTAAGCACTTATTGTTGCTAGGTAACATCATCAATGTCCTCACTGATCAGTTCTTCCGTGATGATGTCCTACCTGACCATCTTCCTCCTGATGATGACCTTCCTCATAATGTCCTTCCTGGCATTGTCATCACTGGTGATGATGATTTCCCCAATATCTGTACTTTCTGACAATGACCTTCCTGACATTATCCATCCTGACGATGACCTTTGTAAACCTGTCCTCTCCCATGATGTCCTCCCTGATATTGTCCTTCCTGATGATGAACTGCACATATGTTGCATATATTTCTGAGGAAAAAAAAGAATGTGAAGAATTATTATTATTATTAGTAGTAGTAGTAGTAGTAGTATTAAAGTGTGCTGCAGTTGTTCTCTGCATTGTGTTTTAGATTAATAAAAGCAGTGGAAACTAGAGAAGTCATAAAACCAAACCATCAATTACTGAAGAACTGTATAACAGATCCTGTCTATTTGTCACAATACCATAAAATATAAATATAAAACACTCCAGTGGAACGTCAAGTATTTCTTAGACACACACACACACACGAGAGAAAGAGAGAGAGAGAGAGAGAGAATGCATGTGGCATGAACCACAGAACTACACACTCCAGAGGAATGAAAAGAGGCAAATCTGCAGAATGCATTCCAACCAAAGACTTTACACACACACAAACACCAACACAACCCTACATACACATATACACAGAACATGTATGGCAACTCCCACAGACTCCACTCCACACACACGCTGTGTATTTACTATGTCTGTGCGCTTGGCTGTTTTACTTGAGTTTTCCGACTGTGCAACTATCACTTCTCGCTTGATCATGGGGAACTCTGAATGTTCTAGTGCCAGCGGAGCTGCTCTGAGTCATAACTGTAAAGCTTTACACGGCCACTTTAAAATCCTCTCTCACTGCCAGCCAGAGACAATAAAACTATCAGCACACAACTTAAGATAAAAGCTTACACAGTATTACACAGTTTTACCACCACAACACTTTTTCCATAAACTGCAATGGCTGCACTATGAAAACCGTGCTCTCCCATTGTGATCTATTCACAACCCTCTAGTGTGTCTTTTCTCTGTATGGTCGCAATGGACTGTGAATCCATTCAGTGTTTCACAAGAACAATAGAAAACATTGCCCTTGTAGTGAACCAGCTACAAATTTTGTGACATTTAATAGAAACACAACAACTCAATGTCCTGAGATACATCAGAATGGCCAAGTGCAGCGGCAGCAGTGTTTCAGTGTACGAGCATCCATTCCTCTGATCCTCTCAGTGCCTTAATACAATGCTGGGTATGCAGAATAAAACACTGTCTAAAACATGGGCGCCCTCCTGAGGAGCTCTGAAACATAACCAGTAAAAAAAGAATTGCAATACAGAAGGCGCCCTCTCGTGGATTAGGAGATGACGGACCATTATCAGTTTTTTTGGCAATAAAGACGTACTTCTGACCTTTTTTGAATTCTTTTAAAACATAATAACTAAAGGCAATTAGGCTTGATTTCCTTCATTTGCACATGCATTTACTAATATGTTATTTAAGAAAATACATTTGAACCTTAAAGGTACACTATTCAGGATTTTGAGGGTGTCTATTACAACCCGAATTCCTGAAAAGTTGGGATGTTCTTTAAATTTGAATAAATTGAAAAATAAAAGACTCTCAAATTACATAAGCCAATATTTTATGCACAACAGAACATAGATAACATAAATGTTTAAACTGAGAAATTTTACAATTTTATGCACAAAATGAGCTCATTTCAA
>JAQMYM010000038.1:4703922-4716556 GCA_030014255.1 Parauchenoglanis ngamensis | reverse complement strand
CACACACACACACACACACACACACACACACACACACACACACACACAGAGAGAGAGAGAGAGAGAGAGAGAGAGAGTTGATGTTGGTATCACACTGCCACCTATTGCCTACAGAGTCACACAGCAGGAAGGATGCTGCAACACAAACACCAAAACATTTACAGTTTTACATCAAACACACAACACACTCATTTATGACATCATACAATACACAAACACTATTAACACGAACGCTTCATTAACACTAATGCTGTTTACATGAATGCTTTACTTACACAAACACTTTATTTATAAAAACACTTTATTTACAAAAACACTTTATTTACAAAAACACTTTATTTACACAAACGCTTTATTTACACACAAACTTTTTTTTTTTTTTACACAAATGCTTATTTACAAAAACACTTTATTTAACAAAACTCTTTATTTACAGGATCACTTTATTTACACAAACACTTTTTTCACTTTTTTCTTTCTTTAGCTCTTTTTTTCTTGCTTTCTTTCTTTCCTTTATTTCTTTCACTGTCTCTGCATGTTCTATTGTTTTGTATATATCTTCCTCTTTCTTTCTCTTTTATTTTTTGTTTGAATTTTTTCTCTCTTTTATTGTTTCTTTCTTTATATTTATATACAACATTCCCATCCATGTTATTTCATTATTTTATTTCAATATTGTGTTTAAATCATAATTTTTTATTTTATAGCAGAATAATGCATTTTACTGTAAGTTTTGGCATCCTAAATACCCTAAACACTATGCCCTGTTATTCCCCATCAGCCCCTGCTGCAGTATTCCCTCTTCAGTAAGAATCACAGCACTAACAGGGATCTAATCGTCCTTGGGGGGGGATAGCAGCACTGGGTGTTGCTGATTGGTTATGTGTGACATGTCAGACAACGTGCAACACCACACACACACAGACCACACAATATCACCTGTTTGTCCAATAAAAATTGTTTTATTCCTTAAAATTCCTCTTTAAAATTCCTTTTATTCCTCATGTTCTCTGAACAAACTCTATTTTCATAAATGTAAAGCATTTTTTCTGCATGTGGAAATAACGTGACAATAAAGGTTTATTTTAGTTTGTTTTAGATGAAAGTTGACAGATGAATCTGTAGATTAGACTCACGTGCATGAGATTCAGACTGACTTTGGCAGACGATGTGTTTTTTTTTTTTTTGAGAGTGCTGGGAGGTAATCAGTCTTTGCTCCATTGAATTTGTAACCAACAATGAAAAAAATAAAATGATGACATCATCAGAAATGCAGGATGATGAAGAACAGGCTGCGATACACACATTCAGTGTTGCAGCTGGAGGGAAAGTGCAGGGTCTGGTCCAGGTCACTACACTCACCTGGAGTGTGTGTGACTGTGTGTTTGTGTGTGTGTGTGTGTGTGTGTGTGTGTGTGTGTGTGTGTGCTCATTTACATGAAACATACCCCACATCTAATTTACATTAACTACCCCTCAATGTACCCCAAATACATTTAATTTACATTAGCTACACCCCCAATTTACTCTCATATTCATCCAATTTACATTAACCATGCCCTACATGTAATTTACTTTAACCACACCCGAATTTATAATCAAATAGATTTAATTTACATTAATTACACCATAATTTACTCCCAAATACATCTAATTTACATTAATCACAGCTCAATTTACTCCAATTTACAGACTCCTCAATGTACCCCAAATACATGTCATTTACATTAACCACGCCCCAATTTACTCCCATATACATCTATTGTATATGAAACACTCCCTTTTACATTAACCCTCCCTTTTACTCCCTCCCATTTACATTAACCTAATAAAAAATGCATCCTTTCCTGGGTGTTCATGTTTGTGTAAAATGAGATAAAATGCCTTTTTATGTATCTTGCATACAATAGTGTGTAGCTCCTACAAGCTGTATTAACACTATATTCTCTAATATCCATTGGCAACATGTGATTTTATTAATCACCAAATTTATTTAACATTCTGTATAAAATAGCTTAAATGTTGGAGGCAATCCAATCCAATATCTTAGCTTATTATGTGAAATATTATTAGTATATAGTATTTATGGCTTTTTATTCCTTTGAATACTTGAATAGATCAAATTTATCTTATGACAGAATTCATTAAAGCATTATTTAAAAACTAATAATAATAACACATACACCAAATAAACCAATTTTTATTTTAAAATGAAATTAATTTAAGCCTTAATTTAAAACAAAACATGAAATAATCTGCAAGAGTCTTAAAATTAAATAGCTTAAAAAAATCTTATAATTCATTCTGATAATCTATTGACAATAATTAGATGTATTACTATGTTATTATAATGTTATTTTAATATTATGTTGTATAGTTGTGTTAGATATTTATAATTATCATAGCAACAATATACAGGATTTTCATTTTATTATTTAAAATTATGAATTAATATTAAATAAATTATCAAAATTTATTTAATATGTACACAGTGTCCGATAAATTCATAGGGTTAATATATATTTTTGTGTTATTACAGACCATATATCTGAACACGAAAGAACAATTGTATATAATTCTACTTATACAAAATTAAAAATAAAGGAAATATACTGCACAAGTTTTGTAAATAAAAACTTATTTTTAGTCATTTTTGTTGTTAGGGTTAGGGCAGAATTTGGGATGATGGTTGTACAGGAAGTGGGGGAATTTGGAGGCAGCTCTGCCTCCGTGTCACCCCACATCTCAAATCAAATGAATCACTGAACAGATGTTTACTGTCACACCAGACCGTCATGGCCACCACGTGCACATGGAGAGAGCGTGGCGATTTATTATGGCTCCACATGTGCAAGATTTGGCAAGAGGTCAGCACCTGAGCGCTTCTCCACGCCTCACCTCAGCACGACTCTGACATCCAAGAACATCAGATTTCTCCACAGGAAGAGGAAGAAGAGTAACGGAGGAGATTGTGAGACAGAGGTTATAAAAGGTGAATGAATTTAACCCTTTCCATTCATTTCTGGTCAAAATAAAGTGTTTTATAGTTTTACTGAAAATAGTAGCAGTCTAACAATAGTAACAATTTTTCATCACATCAATTTATAGAAAACAGAAATGGTCGTGAAAAAGTATTCATATACACATTTTCATAAAACCATTCCACAAGACAAACAAATTAAAGAAACATTTAGTTTGCTAGATGGACATTTAATATAAATGTAGTATAAACATACTACATCAATTCCATTAAAGATTCCATATAAACCCTATTAGAGAGTCCATATTCCCCTCCATGAATCACTACCTTAGACTTGTTGGGGTAGTTTCCCCCTGGTAGGGTCTATGAAGACAAATTGATCATAAGTAAAGGGCCAGACTAAGTGACATTCCAAAGACTCCTGTGAGAAGTAAAATCAGGATTCAAGATATCTCTCCTGGGAGAGGGATACCAGGGCCCCACCCTGGAGCCAGGCCCGAGGTGGGGGCTCATCTGCGGGCACCTGATGGCTGGCCTTTACCCATGGGGCCCAGCCAGGCTAAGCCTGAAAGAGGTACATGGGACAAGCCTTCTGTGGGCCCACCACCTGCAGGATAAGCCATGGGGTTGAGTGCATTGTGGATTGGGCAGCAACCGAAGGTGGAGGCCTTGGGGGTCTGATCCCCAGCTCCCGAAAATGGCTTTAGGGACATGGAATGTTACGTTTCTGGTGGGGAAGGATCAGAGCTTGTGTGGGAGGATGAGAGATACTGGCTAGATATATTCAGGCTCCCCTCAACACATGGCATCTGAATTTCCCCCAGTGAATGTGATTGTTGTCTCCCAGTGACTTTGGGTCAGGGAACATGCTCTGACTGTTGTTTGTGCGTATGCACTAAACACCAGTTCAGAGAATCCAGCCTTCTTGGAGACCTTGGGTGGGGTGCTGGAAGGAACTCCTTCTGGGCACTGTATTATTCTACTGGAGGGCATAAGCGCTCACATGGGCAATGACAGTGAAACCTGGAGGGGGTGATTTGGAGGAACACCCTCCCTGTGCCTGTAAGAAACACCATGTTCGAGCATAAGGGTATTCATAAGTGCACTTGGCACCAGGACACCATAGGATCTAGGTTGATGATTAACCTCGTTGTTGAATCATCAGATCTGCAACCATATGTCTTTTACTATGAGGTGAAGACAGGATCTGAGCTGTCAACTGGTCACCACCTGGAGGTGAGTTGGATCAGATGATCAGGGAGGATGCCAGACAGCCCCGGTGCACCCAAACTAATACTGAGGGTGTGCTGGGAGCATTTGGCAGAGGTTGCTGTCCAGGAACTTCTACTGCATCCTAAGGGAGGCTGGGATATTGAGTCTGAATGCGTCTATAAGGTTGTTGCAGAAGCATGACTTTCGGTTGGCCTAGAAAAGATTCTTGCAAACCGTCAGACAACTCAGGAGGGATAGACAGTGCTTTGCCCATACTGTTAACAGTGGGAATGGTGTGTTGCGGACCTCAACTGGGGATATAGTCAGGCAGTGGAAGGAATACTTTGAAGATCTCCTGAATCCCACTGACACACCTTCCATAGAGGAAGCAGAGTCTGAAGACTAAGAAGAGGATTTGTCCATCACTAGGGCTAAGGTCTCTGAAGTAATTTAAAATAAAATTCTTCAGTGGCAAGGCACTGTGGGTCAATGAGATCCTAATGGCTCTAGATGTTGTTGGGCTATCTGGGTTGACACTCCATTTCAATATTTTGGGGTTTGGGGACAGTGCTACTAGGACGGCAGAACAGAGTGGTGGTCCCCCTTTTAAGAAAGAAGATCAGAGGGTGTGTTCTAATTTTAATGGCATCAAACTTCTCAGCCTCCCTAGGAAGGTCTATGCCAGGGTACTGGAGAGGATTGTCTGTCTGTTAGTCGAACATCGGATTCAGTCATGTGCTCTGTGGATTTGGAAAAGGCATATGACCATGTTCCCTGGGGTGTTCTGTGGGGGGTGCTTTGGGGTAACGGCTACTATATCACTACTATAGGCCATTCGATCCCTGTATAACTGGAGCAGGAGCTTGGTTTGCATTGCTGACAAAAAGTCGGGACCAGTCCCAGTGAGTGTTGGACTCTGCTGGGGCTTCCCTTTGTCATTGATCCTGTTCATAGTTTTTATTATGAACAGAGTTTCATTAAATATTCCACATCAATTCCATTAAAGATTCCACATCTATTCCATTTCACTAATAAGACAGTCCCTTTAAAAAAATTTGGAACAGTGACACAGTTTTCATAATTTTGCCTCTGGACACCACCACAATGGATTTGAAAAGAAACCCTCAAAATGTAACTGAAATGTAGACTTTCAGCATTAATTCAGGGGGTTTAACTAAATACTGCATTAACTGTTTAGGAATTACAGCCATTTTATACACAGCCCCTCCATTTTCACAGGCTCAAAGTAATGGAACAAACTAACATAATTATAATTATAAGCATTACTTTTAATACTTGGATGCAAATGAATCACCGTCTAAAGTCTGGAGCCCATGGACATCACCAAATGCTGCGTTTCATTCCTTGAGATACTTTTCCAGGTATTTACTGCAACTGCCTTCAGTTTTGTCTTCAGTAAGTGAAATGTAGCTCAGTTGGGTTGACTAACTCTGCCATTTAAGAACATTTAATTTCTTTGCCTTAAGAAGCTCTTGGGTTGCTTTGGGTCATGTGAAGTAGAGTCCTATCAGTTTTTCAGCATTTGACTGAATCTGAGCAGAAAGTACAGCTCTATACACTTCATCAGAATTCATCCTGGTACTTCTATCAGCAGTGACATCATCAATAAACAGCAGTGACCCAGTACCATTTGCAGCCACACATGCCCATGTCCACCATGTTTGCCAGATGATGTGGTATGCTTCGGATCATGTGCCCTTGCTT
The DNA here is from genome assembly GCA_030014255.1 of Parauchenoglanis ngamensis. NCBI lineage: Eukaryota > Metazoa > Chordata > Actinopteri > Siluriformes > Auchenoglanididae > Parauchenoglanis > Parauchenoglanis ngamensis. Next base: position 4,710,639 of record JAQMYM010000038.1, on the reverse strand, counting down.
TCTTCTCCATTCTCTTCTCTTCCCATCATTCTGGTACAAGCTAATCATGGCTTCATCTGTCCAAAGACTCTTGTTCCAGAACTGGGCATGCTTTCTAGCAATGTCTAATCTGTCCTTTCTGTTTTTGAGTGTTACCATTGTTTCACATCTTGAGATAAACTCACTGTATTTACATTCATGAAGCCATCTCTTGATTGTAGTCTTTGACAATGACATGTCTACTTCTTCAAGAGTGTTCTTGATTTGACTAGATGTTGTGAAGGGTTTTTACAAAAAGGAAAAAAAACTTCTATGATCATCCACTTTAGTTGTCTTCCATGTTCTTCCAGGCCTTTTGGTGTTGCTAAACTCACCAGTGCATTCTTTATTTTTAATAATGTAACAAATTGCTTATTTGGCCACTCCTACAGTATCTTTTTGATAGGTCTGCTTTGTTTTTGTCAGTTTAATGATGGCCTCCCTTATTCGCATTGACACCTCTTTGGACTGCATATTAAGAGTTCCCATGAACAGCTTCCAAATGCAAATTAAACACTTGGAATCAGCTCCAGATCATTTGTCTCCTTAATTTGTCAAAAAAAAAAATAAGGAGGAAACAGACCATTCTTGGGGACGACACTGCTTATCAGTCAACTATTCCATTAATTTTGAGCCTGTGAAAATGGAGGGACTGTGGAAAAATAGCTATAATTCCTAAACTGTTAATGTTTTTGCAACCCCTTGAATTAATGCTGAAAGTCTACACTTCAATAACATCTTGATGGCTTATTTTCAAATCCATTGTGTTGGGGTACAGAAACAAAAATATGCTAATTGCGTCACTGTTTCAATACTTTTGGAGGGGAATGTATTCAGGTGAAATAGTGAGACATTAAGTTAAAATAATGAGATATTATTTTGAAATAGTTATTCAAGGTAATATCTTGAAATAAGGAGACATTAAGTGGAAATAATGTGATACCATGAAATGACAATGTTATGTCAAAATAATTAGATAATATCAATAAATAATGAGATATTGCATGGAAATAATTAGATATCTTGAAATAAAATATCCATCATATTAATGAGATAATGTCTTAAAATAATGAGATATTACAACATAACAGGTTATGAAGATAAAATAATGAGACATTCTGAAATAAAGGGATGTTAATTTTTTAAAGAAATTTCTTGAAATTATATTTTCTGTCAAAATAATGAAATAATGGGAAATAATACAATACAAAGTGAGAATAAATACTTAACGTCTTAAAATAAAACATTAAGTGGAAATAATGATATATTAACTCATAATGACAATTAATGATCCAATTAATGACACAGTATCATGAAATAATGAGATATGAGGTTGAAATTCAACTTTTCAACTTCAACTTTTGCTATAAACTGAACTTTATGTCTTTAAAGTAATTTTTAGTCTGTAATGGTGGCGTCACATTGTTTATTTCTCTCTGACACACACACACACACACACACACCTCTATGTGAAGAATCCTGTATTTGTTTTGTTGGTTTTTCATTGGGATTGTTTATATTGATCATAAGTGAGATGAAGAGAAGACAGATCGGGGATTTGGGTGTAAACACAGGACAGAACATCGCTAAGTAGTGCACACTACAGGACGCTCGATCAGGAGACGGGGCAGCGCTTGATCTTCCACTGTGTCATCTTTATGACAGATGATTTGAAAGGCACAGCACTGTGAGTGTGTGTGTGTGTGTGTGTGTGTGTGTGTGTGTGTGTGTGCATAATAAAACTTTGCCAATATCTTTATTGTGGTCAGCAAACTTTGAGTGTGTGATGTAATTCTTAGCATTTCACAGTGTGTGTGTGTGTGTGTGTGTGTGTGTGTGTGTGTGTGTGTGTGTGTGTGTGTGTGTGTGTGTGTGTGTGTGTGTGCATCAGTACACATTGCATCAGCACTCAGTCCAAGCTCCACAATTATAAAAGTACACTTCTCCGTAGATGACTTTAGGGCCCGCAGCTGAAGCGCACACTTCACTTTTTTTGTTGTTTTTTTTCTAAAGCAGACTTTTCTTGCGTGTCTGAGAAATACTCGCGGCCTTTTTCCCTCTTTTTGCAGAAAGCCCAGGCAGATGAAAGGAAACACTCGAGTGGATTAAAGTGCTCAGAATGGATCAACATCAAACCACCAGAGTTTTGGGCCCTCTACATTTTTCAGCCACAGTCAATAGATCTAAATATTTCACCGCGCCCAGGCCGATTTATTGTTTGATGTTTTAAAAACTCGAGCTGAATGAAAGAAAATTCATTATGAAGCGTCGAGCCCCTGCGCGAAACCCTGCGCCATCGGGCTTTGAACCGGGAGTTTAGCTGGGATATCGATCATTCTCTTTCTTCTGTGACAAAGGCCACCAGGGACGCCTCGGGTGTGTGAGTGGAGAGGAGCGCTGCCAATAACACCAGACAGACAACAACACACACACATATCACACACATATCACACAGGTGAGGCCAGCTCCACACACACACTCACACACACACACACAGTGCACCCCTTGGACGCTTTGTTCTCCGTCTCGACTCAATTAAAGGCCACGTGGGGACGGGGATTTAAAAAAAACATGCACATAAGGGAAGAGTTTGGCAGATGGACTTGGAGTTTATTGATCCTCCACCCACAGAAAAAAAAAGCAGGATGAATTTCCCTTTCACTACTCCGTTGGCTAACGAGCACTTTGCAACACCGAGGTCAAATCTCATGCTGGAAAATCACAAAACGCCACAAACACATGCTTCAAAATAAACTCCATCACTCTGTTTATGTGCTTATGTGGTACAGCAAAATCACCTGAGGAACATTTACACACAGCTATGTGACAATTTTAACATTTAAATGACAGTGTCAGCAGATAGGTAAAGAATGTTATTTTTAGCGTCCACTTTTTTCAAAATGAGGAGTCTAACAATGCATTGCCATGCAAAAATCATTACAATGAGCATTGATGAAATGTACGATTCACATCGTAGAAATCAGTGGCTATTTGCTGGTGATGTGCAACCATGCAACACAGTGTTTCCTTTTTTGTGGAGCTGGGAGGGCAGGTGTAATAGCCGAATAGCTGCCATGTGACTATTTTCACCCGGGTGCAAATCCGGACACCTGAGAGCTTGTCTCTGCTCTGCCATGCTATTCCACCCCTTGTACAAGTAGCTTGGTTGGCTATTGACACGTGGGTACAAATAGCATCTGTCTCCAATTAATTATCCATCTAAAGCAGTTTCTGCACAACCCAGAGAGCACTCATGTCATGTGACTGCATTCTTTCATGGAAAGACTGCGCCATTAACTGGAATCATTTGCTCTTGTGAATTGACCAATCACAGCACCGGATCACAACAGCTACTTCAAGTAAAAATGTTCCTGCTATTATATAGCTTTAAAAATGTTTAAAATATACATAAATACATAAAAACAAACTGCAACATTTATAAAACGTTTTTACAGATTTATAAAAAGATTCCAGAATGTAAATCTTGCGTTTCCATGCAGCGTCGATGCTACAGGGACGTCCGCTTGTTAGCTGGATCTTTTTCCTATCACTGTTTAGGTTGATTCCTTTCTGAATATGAATCCCAAATGTCCTCTTATTCACCTTCTTCACATCCTTCATATGGTACAGCATAATGGAGCTGTGCACCCTGCATTGTGCCCTCCTGCAAAGTGTGGAATGACATTTGAGATTCAGCCACAAACTAAGCACCTGCATTACTGAACACTGACTAAAGACCAATTAGACAAATTACAGTGAATGATTCCACATAGAAAATGAAAAGATGGCTGTGGATGTTCTTCCTTGAACAGCCTTAGCACTGCGAAAACAATGCACTCAAGTTTGAAGGTTTCTTCCTCATGTTGTTTCAGGATTTCTTATTAGGGATAAAATTCTAAATATAAAATTAATAACCGGATTTGATATATTTCTGTGAGGCTGCTTTGTGACAATGTCCATTGTTAAAACCACTACACAACTAAAACTGCACTTAATAGAATTGTATTATTGCTAAAAAATATAACTATTGGCACCCCTGGCTCAATGGTTCGGTCTGTGAGAAAGACAGAGTCAAAGTTATAATCATTTTAAATAAAAATGAGATGGATTTTTTTTCCTGTACAATTTTTCTGCTCATGCCTATCGCTAGTCCCTCGATGACCTCGAGAGAAACTCTTCCTTTCTTCTGGGTTGGTAGTGTAGTTCTTTCAGTGTTATCACAGAGGAGACACACTGATATTTAATTATACACATCATAGTGATAAACTGATACTGTCAGAATATGGCTTCTGTTAGCAAACTTGGAACAAACAGCACACTCGGTAAACATGGCGTCACTGCTGCTGTGTGTCAGAGGTGAAAGACACGGACGTGGACCACTGAACCTGCTGTGACACCGATTCCCAAAGCTTTAATCAAACCCGTCACACACACACACACACACACACACACACATTGTAGGTCAGCTGTAACATGAGCGTTCACTCAGGACTATGTTGTTTACAGGATTTTCTTTCCTGCACACAGAAGTAAGACAAAGCTTCACTCTTGATAATTGTTCAGTATAAAACATTTTTTACCTCAAATAATAATTAACTTTTATAATAAATAAATTTCCTAGAATCTATTTAATTGAAACCTAGGTCCTGCCTCAGTTTACTTCTGTAATAAAAAGTCATTAGCAAGAGCACACCATGCATCAGAAAAGGGTTCAGGCCTGAGTTTGTGGGACGAATGTGGCTGTTGCTAGCTAGCTAATTCAAACTGTGCTAATATAGCCTATAATCTAGTTAAGACAGCACATTTGTTTCTAGCTAGCTAATTTAAATGGTGGTAATAGGACCTGTCACCTAGCTACCTAGCAAACAACAAACAACTTAAACAACACTAATTCAAACGATGCTAACAGAAGCTATAACAAGATAATGTTGATGTTGCTAGCTAGATAACTCAAACTATATAAATATAACATATGGTCTATATCTCACCTTTCTAGGATTGTAGATGATTTTTTTACCTAATTTTGGAACAGTAAATAATAACTTTCCCCTTTAAAGAAAAAAAAAATAAACCTAGTTTATGCAGCACATGTTTTCCTAGCTAGCTAAGAATAAGTATGGTAATGTTGTCTGTAACCCTTATCATCTGTGAAGAGTGTAAAGATGAAATTTTGGATTTATTTTAAACTAATACTGACATTCTAGTATCACTTTATAAATAAATAAATAAAATTAATAAATAAACTTAGTTGAGAAATAAATGTTGCTAGCCAGCTAACTTGACTGATATGCTGATATGGCCTATAATACAGCACAACTATTGTTAGCTAACTTGAACTATTCTAATATTGCTTGTACGAGGTCAACACAAATTTGCACACTTGAAATATGCTAATCTGGCCTTCAACCTAGTTGAGGCATCACAGATGTTGCTAGTTGGCTAAATTAAACTAAATTATGGTTTACATGAAGTAAAAAATGATGTAGCTAGCTAGCTAACTCAGGAAATGTGCTAGTTAACTGTAAGTATATAATAAGACAGCAGGCATTGCTAACTAAACCTGCTGTAGGTTATCTTTTGAACATCCAAGAGCTGGGGCATGGACACTGAAGTAAGTGTAAAGTCTGATTCATGGTGGCTTCTACCACTTAGCACACACACATAGCACACACACTCAGCGCACACACTTAGCACACAAACTGCTGGTGGTAAAGGGTTACTTTTTTTTAAATTATTGCTAAGTAATTCACACTACAGGACAGTAACAGTAACGTAAGCCATTTTGCTGTTTGCTTGTCAGCTCATGAAGCCTGACCCCTCTCACACACAGCCCCAGAGGACCATGGGTAATGTTGTGAGCCACATGTACAGCAGAATGCTGAGGATTATGATTGATGCCATGCGTGTTATTGAACACGTGAGAGTGGTTAGACCGCCGTGTTTTCCTCCTGCTATTGTTATTCATGCACAAACGCAGCTCTGCTTTGAGTCATTCACACACTCATTACACACACATTACACACACACAAACAGCCTGCGCTAATCACACACTTTCTCATTTGCACGGAGAAATGTCCTTTAAGGAATTTGTGGTATATCCGATTGAAAATAATCACAAACAGATGACCGCAATTTCCTCTCTGCATTTTTTTATGGGAGAATTTAGTGTGTGTGGACTTATACATGCAGTTTAATCCATGCCAAATTGTATAAACTTTATACCACAACACTGAATTCTCAAACCTGATTGATCAGAAAGTTTTTGTTTCCATTCATACAAGTTATTGTTTTCATTGTAATTACTATAGTAGAAGCTGATTCACAGGGAGGTGTAGAGTGGATGCATCTCATAAATAAATTTGAAAATATTTGTAATCATTGATATGGTGAGGGTTTCTAGAAAAAACATTTTATTATTTATGGAATGAGTCTCCAGTGTCAGTGCTTTGTCAAGTCAAGTGGCTTCTATTGTCATGTCAACCATATAAGGGTGACACAGTACATAGTGAAACAAGACAATATTCTTGTCATGTAGGACCATGACAACATGTAGGACCATGGTGCTACAAATGAGACATAACACAGAATTACAAAAGGTACATAAACATAAAACATAAAATCAAGTGTGCTTCTTGACTCCATCTTGAATTTCTTCTCTACTGGTAAGGTAAGATTCTGACTTTGTGTACTATCTACTTG
>JAQMYM010000038.1:4666980-4697846 GCA_030014255.1 Parauchenoglanis ngamensis | reverse complement strand
TAGGCCTAGGGGCCACAATGTTCTTTAGGGCCAATAAAACTCATTGATCAGATCATCCTGACTGTGTTGACACATTTTTATAATCCCCCCCCCCAAAAAAAGAAAACACAAACAAACGCACGCTAAGATGTCCTCTTTTTTGAAAACCAAAATATGGTCAGCCTAGCTTAATAAATGAGGGCCAGTGCTAGTAAATTGTGATGCTATTCATTTATTGATGCTGTTACGCAGAAGACTGGTTTCACAGTGATGTGCTGGTATCATTGGACTAATTTAACTGCTAACTTTGCAGCTCATTGTTAACTAGCTTTTGTTTTCCTGACGGATCAAGGACTGGAATCGATCCTTGAGTTATGAGACAAATGCAACATTAAAAAGTCATTGTCTCATTCAGCGACAACGTTCTGGCTTCAACCTACACTCAGATCTCAGGAGGAGAAATCACAGCCCATGTATCTTGTGATAATGCACCATTACCCAATTCGCTCGGTCTTAAAAAGAGTTCTTTAAAAGATCAACACAGGACTCCAGCACTACTCATCCATGATTAGAGATTAGTTACGCATAGACCCCCTGCAAGGCATCATCGCAGCGCTGAGGAATCAAAGCCAGTGCCCTACTGAGCGCCGCTAAAGCTCCACTTTATCTCTGAGCAGATGAGCTTCAAAAGGACGAGAAATCTGGTCAATTTGACAGCTCGCTGCAGGGGTCCTTGTCTATTGGTCCCCTCGCTTCAAATCCACCGAAAATGTTAATGATGTAATCACTAGTAGAGGAAAAAGACGTGTCGGTGCTTTTTTAAAATCTGTGTGTGTAGAACAAATAAAGAAGTTTGAGAGCATTTTATATAAGTGATCTGAGTTAATGACTCGTATTATCTGAGGCATAGTCAGGGGTTGTTCTGCAGATCAGCGAGGACGATGTGATGCTTTAAAGTGCCTGAAAATCTCGCTGCTTTAACACACTAATCATCTCATCAACACACTCTACCTGTAAATGTTCCAGTAGTTTAAACACTAGAAATGTTCAACCATGAACAGATACACGTACCGATCTTGCAACATGGTAGGCATTCTTGTGTCAACAAGGGGTGGAGCTTAAGCTAAATCTGTTCAGCCATCTGCAAACTTGATCATCAGTGACATCATCTCTGCGCTTAGCACAGAATACTGGCTTGATTTTACTACAAAGCACTTATGCAACACCAAAAGCTAGCTAGCTACCTAAACTCAGCACAGCTAATGCTACTTTCACAAGCTAATTGGCAAAATTTTCTTGCTAGTTAGGATAGTTAGCTGATTTTCTTTGCAGACTTTTGCTCTATAGCTAGCTACAGTAGATTATGAACTCATATAATAAGATGGTTTTCTTTTAAGTGAATTTGCAATGAAAAGTCAGATATTGAATGCCTATAATACCTCAAATACCTCTAATTTAATCATTAATCTTAAAGAAATATAGTGTTAAATCAGAGAAAAAGAACTGACATTTTATTGTCTCTTTAGTGGTTTTGAGCCTCCTACTGGAGCTAGGATTTCTGCGAGAGCTGGGCTTTCAGGTGCTGGGTTTTCTGGTGAAGCTGGACCTCCAGATTTTTGCTGATGCTGGGCTTTCAGGTGGTGCTGTACTTTCTGCTGGAGATTAATCTCCTGGTTGGGCTGCCTTCTTTTTCAAACAGGGTTTTCCACTTGGATCTCCTTGTGGAGCTAGAGTTTCTAATGGAGCTGGTATTTTTCTTTGTGGAGCAGGGCTTTCAGGTGGTGCTGGGCTATATAGTGGAGCTGGACCTCTTGATGGAACTGGGCTTTCTGGTGAATGTGGGCTTTTGGGGGAGCAGGGTTTTCCTGGGGACACTGGGCCTTCTGGTTGAGTTGGGCCTCCTTGTGGAGCTGGGCTTTCTGGTGGAGCTGGGCTGTCTTGAGGTGCTGGATGTCTTGGTGGAGCTGGGCTGTCTTGAGGTGCTGGATGTCTTGGTGGAGCTGGGCTGTCTTGAGGTGCTGGGCATCCTGGTGGAGCTGAGCTTTCTGGTGAATGTGAGCTTGCCAGTGGAGCAGGCCTTTCTTGATCTGCTGGACTTTCTGGTGGAGCTAGGCCTCTTGGTGAAGCTGGGCTTTCAGGTGAAGCTTAATATCCTGGTGGTCCTAGACCTCCTTTTCCAACACTTGAGTGGAGTCTCCTTTTGGAGCTAGACAGTGGAGAGGTTTTACTTATCAGAAATATGCACAGTTATAAAAGGATGACTTGAGTGTTGCACCCTGTTCCCATTTTGTAACCATCTTTGTGTCTTTATGCTTTTTGACCTTTCTGTAAATGTGAGTTTCACATCTTACTTTTTATTATCAATCAATATAAAATGTAACACTGCTTACATTTAAATGTTAGGTTAATTTGGATGTATTTCAATTCAAGTGACTACATATGTATTTCCAATCGATCTGCACTTCACTAACCCTGCTAAATACTTAAACATCAGAGTTTAATTAAAGAGAGACTATAACACAGAATCTGAAATTAAACATGCTCACTGTCGAGAGTCGAGAGACGTGCGGCGTTAGCACAGATGCAGAATTATTCATTGCATCTATTGTGTTTGACATATTTTTGATGTTGCAGAACACGTATAATCAAGAGACGTTTTCAAACCAGGGTTTCTCTGGTCAATATGATTTATTTTTTTAAATCCCGAGAGCTGCTGTACTTCTGTAGCATAACCATACCACAGATCCACTGATGGAGTGTGTTTCCATAATTAGCCTACACTAAAAATGTTTTCTTACTCACATCTAATTTTCAAAATAACTAATTTCACTTTACTGTACAAAAAAGCCGTTGTTAAATATCCAAACACTCATTACAGATTAAAATCAAGCTGGTACATTTTCACATTTTCTATGCTTCCCTTTTTTATACACACACTCACTCAGACACATGCACACCCACACACCCTCTCTCTCTAACTAATATTGCAGAGTGATGCAAGCGATTGCAAGTGAGATGGTCAGCGGGAGAGTTTTATGATCTTACAGAAATAAAAATCATCCAAACATCGACTGGCTATTCCATCGTGTGTGCTACAAAAACGCAGAACATGTCAGCAATGTAATTCTACACAATAAGTGTCATGGAAGCGCAGAGCAGCTCATACTGTGAATGCGTCTGCCGCAAAGCGATCAAAGTCCAACGAAACGCCGGTGGTCATTTCACACGTCTGACATCGAACGTGTCAAAAACTACAAGAGGAGGAGGAGAGGAATGAGATGAGTTTGTATTGCTTTGTCTAATTTTGCTCCTGCAGTTTGTGTGTGTGTGTGTGTGTGTGAGTGTGTGTGTATGTGTGAGAGGCACATCTCCCGCTGCTTGTTGGCCTCCTGTCAGTTTATGTAATTGATCTGATCATCACTAAAGTTGCTAAATGCTTCATCATGATGTAGCGTTAATAAGGCGTTAATTAAAAACTGTAACGCAAAATCTAAGATTAGATGTGGACACATTTAAAATTAAACGTGTCAGCATGTGGGTTTATAGTTGTGCTGGAGCAGAGCCTCTGATGAAGCTAGATCTCCTAGTTCATCCTCGTGGATCTTGGCCTCATGATGGAGCTGGGCTTTCTCTGAAGCTGATCTTTCTGGTTGAGCTGGGCTTTCTTATGGAGCTAGGCTTCCTTTTGGAGCTTAGTTTTCTGGTGGCACTGGGTCTCCTGATGAAGGAGTTGGTAGAGCCAGCAAGACAATTGGTGGAGCCTTCTACAGATCAAGCAGGGCATCAAGGGCTTTCTTATGCAGTTGGGCTTTCTGGTGGATCTGGGCCTTCTTGTAGAGCTGGTTCTTCTTCGTGGAGCTGGGTTTCACGTGGAACTGAGCCTCCTGGTGTAACAGGACCTCCTGGTGGAGCTGAGCTTTCTGGTGGAGCACAGCTTCATATGGAACAGGGCCTGCTAGTGTAGCAGGGCCTACCTGGTGGAGATAAGCTTTCTGGTGGAGTTGGCCTTTTTTGGATAAAACTGGTAAAGCACCTAGTGGAGCTGAGCTGGCACCATGGTGTTGTTGAGGAAGGATATCCTAGAGGACCTCAGTACCCTCCTGATAGAGATTAACCTCCTGGAGGATCTGAGTCCCCTGGTGACACTGGGATGTTTATGAATATGGCATAATTGGGAATCCTAATGGTACTGGGCCTCTATATGGAGATGACTTACCTTATGGGGGTGGACCACTTACTGGAGTTAAGCCTTCTTGTGGAAGTGAGACATCCTGATGGAGGTGGGCCTTCTGGTGTAGTTGGGCCACCTAGTGAAACAGGGTCTCCTGGTGGAGGTGGGCTTGATATCCACTGATGATTAATGTCACCACAGAGCTCTCTGTTTAATGCTAATATGGTATGGTTTGTTTCACACGGAATGACAGGAGGATAAAGCGGAAGCAGGCAACCTTTACGACCTCCAAAGTGACTCTTTCACTTATTATTAGTTAGAGGCCCCAGGGGAAGAGAGAGTGAGACAGAGAGAGAGACAGAGATGGTGAGACAGACAGAGAGAGACAGACAGAGAGGAGAGAGAGTGAGAGAGAGAGAGAGAGAGAGCTCAGCCCACACAAATGCTGTCAAGTTCATAGAAAGTGCCAGAGCAGCACAATAAAGCCTAATTAGCACTGAGACCACCAATGTCCCTGTGTCATACACACACACACAACTCCCACATGTTATCTTCTGGAATATGTATTAAAAGTCCAGCAGTCTGAATACATCACCTATCAGACAGGGTGGTGTGATGAAGCAGAGATACTGTTGATTATTTTCCTACATCAGCACATCCCCAAGTGTTTTATTCCTCTATACCCCAGTAATTCACCAGGAATTATAATCTGTCATTTATTAAAGAATGACATCATACTTTTTATCCATTTATAGTTACATTTAATATTGCAGAATAAACAGTCATTCCCTCAAACAAATGGCAGCTTGTCATGTTACTAAGAAACCAGGAGAAGTGTAAACTCCTCTGTCCTGAAGATGCAGGAAAACTTAAAGTTACAGCTTTGCCTCTGGATTACAGCACATTTCTCCTTACAGCAAAGTTCAACACATCAACAATTTTTAAAACCAGTGCATGTAAAGCGTCTGTTGTACGGGTCCCTGTGAATAATCTGTTACTATAGAAATGATAATGTATCAGAGCAAGTGCATTAATATAAACCTGCACTACTGTCAGAGCCGCTGTTATAGAGAATTAATCACCACCTTCTGACCAATCAGAGTGCAGAACTCTGCAGCGTTGGTGTGTTTTTACACATTCGAGTTCATCATCTACGTCACTTCCAACTTTTCATACAAGGGCGGGGCCTAAGAGGGGTGTGGTCTGTGAAGGGGGGTGAAGTTTATTTACTTTAAATATTCGTGTAAACTACATCAGGATGTCTGTGTGTGATATCACCTGAGGCCGAACTTTCCCTTTAAGCTAGCATAGTGTTTATTATAAACTGTGGGGGTTGAGAGTAGTTTAGTGTGTCTGTGTGTGTGTTACGTTCTCACACTAAGCCCCAGCGTCGTGCTTCTTAATGCCCAGAAACAAGCCGCTGTAATTTAGGACGCATTTCAGAGCAATTAAATTTTTACGGGCCACAATTACTTATTTTCCCGCCGGGTCCTGCCACAATCCTCCACTTCCCCTCCACGAGGAGACGTTTTTACGGCCGTGATGCGCGCGTCCCGCCTCAAGGCCGACCGTTATTAATTGTGGCCAAAGTTGATAAATAAAATCGCCCGCGCTCTTAACGCTAATTAGCACTTGAGACGGAATTTACGATTTCATAAGCGGCGTATTTCTCAGCGGCATTTGGACGCTGATGTGTTTGTCGGCGGTGTGATCTGTCTGTGGGGACTCGCCGCAGCAGAGCTAGTAAATAGTGAGAGTGCTTAGTGGCTACTGGGGGATCTGCTGTGTGGTTTCCAGGTGATTTACAGATGCACTTGCTTACACACACACACACACACACACACACACACACACACCCTCTGGACAAAGGAAGCTGCTTAAAGAATTAGCAAAGAATGAACTTAGCTTTGGTCCTTACCCTGATTTCAGTAATTCAAGTTATTTGTTATATTTGAACTCAGAATGCATTCATTTAAGAAATGCTTTGTGTAAAAGAACTCAACAGAAACAGATAGAGAAAGATGCACACTTTAAAAACCTTTAAAAAGATGGGTTATATTTTTATTTATATATCCTCAGGAGTGTTTCACACCCATTATCCGGCAGTATCCACTGAGAACAGACATTCATACAAATAAAACAGAGATCAGGGCACATTTTGGTGACTAATTTGGATTTTAATTTTCATCTTAATGTTTTATCAATAATAACTGTTAGTTTTAGTTTCCGTTTTAGTCTTTTTGCTATTGTTAGCGGTTAACTGGTCTAGTTTTAAAACAGAACTGTTTAGCTATTTATAGACAGTCTCTCCCCTAAAAAATACCCAAATGTATTATAATTCAATACAAAACAGCCCATAACACTGAAATGGATGGGAAAATGATATCTATGGCAGACGGAAAAGTTGTGATTGCATAAGTATTCCCTCCCATTGTTGTAAAATTTGAATACAAATTTGGTTCTGGTGCCATCAGAAGTCACAATTAAAATGTCATGTGATCTCAGTATAAATATCAGTGATCAAAACAAGTCTGGGACAAAGTTCTGGAAAAGTGTTCATCCCACAGAGTGATACATTACACCTGTTATTTAAAAAAAAGAAAGACTCTGGATTTTATGGAAGAAGTCTTGTTTGTAGTTTGCCGAAATGTGTGTTGGAGCATCAGTGTGCGTGTGGAAAAGGGTTCTCTACTCTTTATGAGACCAAAATTAAACTTTTTGGCTTTGACACAAAGAACTAATTTTGGAGGGAAGCCCACACCCTGAGAGCCGTATCCACACAGTGGAGCATGGTGGTGCTGGTATCATGCTGAGCGTTATTCTAATGAGCACGCTTAACTTATTTATTGATAAGTTAGTGAGTGATTTTGGTCAGCACCATGTCCTAGCTAGCTTGTAGCCTAATAAGATAGACACTACTTGTCAAAAAGCCGTTTTTATGTCTTTCTCAACATCACTGTAGTGAAACGGTTAGCAGCGTAAGCCTGGTTTCTGTTAGTGACCGTAGGGTTAGTGCATAATAGCATCCTGAAATGTTGGTGAAATTTTCAAACGTGAGGTAAAAATATATTGCTAATGTGCTAATAATGGAGGTGATATGTAATAATGTGATAATATGCTAATCTGGAACAAAATGCCGTCACAAATTGAAAAATTCTGTTTGTTTTTCAGCTTTAAACGTAAAGCACTGTTATTTATCACAAACCCGTGTTTACATTTACATTTCTGTGCATAGATTTGTTTTGAAAATGTGTTTATTTTTTATTTAGTCGAGATCAAGTCAGCATCAGAGACGCGAGGAGCAAAAATATGTGGAATTTCTATTTTCTTCAAACTATATTTAACTTTAGGAAGAAAAAGAGTTGGCACATTTTTCTCTCCTTTTTCCTTTAGCTTTCATGCTGAACAGAGCTCCAAACACACACACACACACACACACACACACACACACACACAAACACACAGAGGAAAATGATTGGCCACTGCAGCCACCGGCTCTGTCCATCACACTATTGATCCGAGTCTCCACATCAAGCGAGCCGCAGGGCGCAGCAGAGCATTGTGGGATTGCGTTAAAGAAGAGCCGAGACTGGAGCCGCAGGCAACGCTGAAAACACTTCAATGCTGACACCCAAATACACACTGCTTTAATACACACACTGCTTCAACACACACTGTTTTCATGAGAAACTCCAGCGGCGTTTTTTTTCTTGTTGTCGTTCCTCCGTGTTCGAACACCATGACGTAATCACTGAGGAGTTAAACACACAGACACACTCAGCGTTAGATATTTCCCTGGACAGAGGCGCGCGCGCGTGCGTGTGTGTGTGCGTGCGTGTGTGTGTGTGTGTTCACAGCTTAAACACTCTTACACAGATAACACGAGCATGTGCTGCAATTCTTACTCTTTTTAATCAGAATTTTGTATTTTTTCCGGGACGTTTTTAATTCACTTATTGTTTTTGCTATAGTTAAAAATTAAAGCTTATTGTTCTGAAAAATCACAACCCTAAATACTTACCTCAAAAATCCAGATTCGATTTACAGTTAGTCTTTCACGCTCACGTCTGTGAAATGACGTGGAGTCGATTTCCACAGAGACCTCGCATTAGATATGAACCGTAATGACGTAAGAGCAGCGAAAGTATTTGCATCCTACTGAAAGAGTTATATAAAGAATAATCAGCTACCCTTAGCGTAGAACATTAAACTCCATATCAGATTTTTTTTCTTTAAGTTTGAATTTTCATTATTTGAACTTTTAATTGTTTGATTTTCTTTAGATTTGAATTTTTGAGATTTTTTTCTTTGTGTGGTTTTTAGATTTCAACTTGTCGAGAATTTGAGCTTCTCTGTTTTTCTTCTTTCCTTTCAGTCTTTCTTCTTGTTTTGCCTATTCTTCCACTCCTCCCTTACAGCACTCCTTTTCCCCCTCTCTTCCCCTCTTCATTTTGTTTCCTTTTCTCTTTCCCTCCTTTCTTCCTTTTTTCCTCTCTTTCATCTTCTTTACTTCTGATGGTTCTGCCTCTCTTCACTCCTTTTATTTCACTTTATCCAATCTATTCTTCCCTGTCTCCTGAACCCTCTCTTCTTTTCTCTTCATTCTTTTCTATTCTTTTTTTCTTCTTTCTATTCTTGCCAATTCTGCCTCTCTGTTTACTTTTTATCCCTCCTTTCTTCCATCTGTATCCCTCTGTTCTTCACACGACTAATAAATGATGCTTAACTCTACAAACACTTACGTCTGTAAGTATCCTTAAAGGTTCTCTTTAGAACCCTACAGCTCTCTGTTTCCCTTATCAGATAGGGTTCTACAAAGAACCTTTTAGGAAGTGAAGAACCTTTAACTATGCAAAAAAATACCTAAGAAGTCTCCTGTATCCTTTACAGTGGTGTTCATTATTAAAGACTTTACATACATTTACAGAATGATGTCCACAGCATTCACGTTGCAGGTAAACACACACACACACACACACACACATTTTCACACTTATCGTTCTGTGCGCCGCTGCTTTATTACATCTCTATACCTAATAAAGCGTTAACTCCGTGTGGAACCGTCGCCATTAAAACATAAAAATAAATAAAATGAAGCTGAATGATTTGTTCCATCGCTGCTTTATTTGTACAGGGAATAAATCTGCCGAGGCCGAGGTCTCGTTCATAACAAATTAAACCACATAAACAATATGTATACAAGATTAAATATAAAAATATTAAAAATAATAAATAATCTAATGCTAATAATCCACTGCATTATAACATTAAAATAAAAAATAATACATCATAAAGCCTCAGCATTAATAAACCATCAGTTACATTAAATATATAAAGCAAGAAAACTCAGGTACTAACTGCATTCAGTGAGGATAAAATGGTGAGCCGGTGTATAAATATTGGCACCCAGGATTCAGCCTCACACATTCATTATGATGTTCATTATTTAAATTTGTTAGCAAATGCTATAAACAATGTTCATTACAGTGTTTAGAAAAGGATTTCTCCATGCTTGGTGCAGTCAGGGATCCACAAACCCTTAAAACGCCTCAGTTTGGACAATAAGATATCATCGTTTTAAGACGATGCAGCAGCAGAAAATAAATATCTACATAAATGTCTAAAAACTCCATGATGTATATAAATATATATGAACATAATCTCAATATCGAAATATTCAGCATTATTTAAGTCATTTATTCCTGAATTCCTCTGACAGCCTGATTATAAAATGTTCCTTAAAGCTGTCAAATTGACATAATTTTTTATCATTTACTTTCATTATTATTCAATTATATTTATGTAAGTTAATGAATTACCGTGTATATGTTAGAGACGGCACAGACGAGACAGCCGCTTTATCACTGGATATCAGAGAGCAGAGCTCAGAAACTGGTCCTGTGAAAAACAGAGATTTGAAAAAGGATTTTTTTTTTTTAACTGTGAATGTTTACATCTAAAAGTCTTCTTTTGTTAGGATTACACTGCTACTTTATATTTTATTTCCTTTTTTATATTCACAATGCCAGTGATTTTTATTTTTTTATTTTTTTATTGTATAAAAGAGTTTAAGGAGTCGTGAACTGTTTCCGTAAAAAAATAATAAATGAATAAACAAATAAATTTTTTAACAAAGTAGGATGTAATGAAAATAGTATGGCCCGAGTATTGATTTCAGCTAATAAAAGAAAAACTGGTATCGCTCCATCTCTAGTACTTGTGTATTTTTATTTACACTTATTTTTGTAATGTATTTGATTTATTTTTCGTTTTGGATTAAACCCATTCTGACCACTTAATAACCCTAATAATAACTAAAGGAATCAAGTGAACATTTTGTAAATTTTGATTTCCACAGTTGTAAATAAAAAATAAAATAATTACCCGTGAGACCCGTGGGATTCCCCGGATCACTGATTTAGGGAATATTTTCAGTACCAGTAATAACACAGATGTGATATATAAACAAACAGCTCAGTTAAAAACCCAGGAACTGTTCAGAGAGAGGAAATAAAAGGAAGGAGAAGTGGAGCGAGGGTTCAGGGTTCGCTCATCAAGGGACGCAGTGTTTCTGCTCCGGGGGCCACAGTTTTCATTTCACTCTCCTTCCCGGTTTAATTCCCAGCTGATTCCCGTGGATCCGTTTCTCATATCGGAGTTCAATCTGGCAACCTGGCTTGTTTATCAGCTGCAGATGATAACAATGTGAATCAGAGCCAGAAAGAGGGGAAAACTTCATAGTATTTACTTCTCAAACTATATTTCTGTCTCACACACACACACACACACACACACACACACACACAAACACACCCACTAACACTAACACATGAAGATTTTTGGTTTGGGGGAAAAAAAAGCAGCATTATTGACATTATTGATCCGGAGTGGCCTCTAACGTAGGACGTGCCTGTTAGGCTGTTAGATGGAGTTTGGATGATGCTAACAGCATTAGCGTTAGCGGTGACACCGCTGGGCTCCCCTACGCCACACGCTTTCTCGCTCCCGGAGCCGCGCTGTCTCTGTTCATTTCAATTAAACTCAGATCGAAGAAAAAAACGGACTGGCTGGCTTAACCTCTGCGTTTGAACCTCCATCCATTTTTAATAAGCGAGCTGGACTTATTAATCAATACCAAACAATACACACATTATCTACCCTCCCTGAGTACTGCTACACACACACACACATGTGTGTGTGTGTCTGGATCTGTGTGTGTGTGTGTGTGTGTGTGTGTGTGTGTGTGTGCGTGTGTGTTTGTTTCAAAACAGCAGAGTAAAGTGGTGGAGGCGCAAACTTCTCTCAAAGATCGTACATCGTCAAGGACTCACAGTGGTCTAGCAAGAGAAGAAAGAGAAATGGGAAGAGACGGAGAGACTGAAGGAGTGATGGAGAGAGAGAAAGAGAGAGAGAGAGTTTTAGTCGTTCTTTCTGGGCTCCGACTGTGAGTTCAGCCTCAATTATTGATGGCAAGGTGCACATGTCAGGAGTCCATAGACAGGAACTGCAGTGCATCAAAAGACAGCGATACCCACAATGCACCTGCCAGCAGCAGCAGCAGCACCACCACATCCCCTCACACATCCCCTCACACATCCCCTCACACACACACACACACACACACACACACACTACTGTCTGAGGAAGCATAAGACCTCCAAGCTAGAAAGCCCTCAATGGTCAAGTCCAAAGAAACCATGCATCCTCTGTGTGTGTGTGTGTGTGTGTGTGAGTGTGTGTGTGTGTGTGTGTGAGTGTGTGTGTGTGTGTGTGTGTGTGTGTGTGTGTGTGCACTCTACTTTCGACCTCTCTAACATGTCCCCTCAGCAAAGAGCCACAGGCTTGAAAACAAAATAGTACCACTTTAGAAAAAATGGTTCCATTAATGGTTCAGTGTTAATGGTTCTTAATCTCATTCTTCTCAAGGAACCTTCCTCAGGGTCTAAGCGGAATCCTACAGCAGAGCCTTTCCCTACTCATTACTATCCAAAGAACCCTTGAGAAACCCCCAAATTATTTATGGATAAAATGATGAATGAACGTAAGGTTTCTCTGTAGGTGTAGCAGATAAGCGCTACTTTATTTTATTTATTCAAGAAATCAAAAATTAAAAGTCTGATGAAATCTCCTACATCGCGAGCACACACATTAACATTTCATCACCTCGATTTGTTGTCTCGCGCCTTCATTATGTTGTGTACTGCCGGAGCACGATATATAAAAATAAAGGAATAAAATGTAAAATAACAGTCTGTACTGGATCAAGTGCTATTCTGTAGCCTGCTGAATAACGAGTGTGTTCAGTTCCACATCATCTTCTTTATACATTGCATTCTGGGATTGATTCTTTTCACATTCAAGTTCTTGAAGCTTCTAGGTCTTGCAAATACATTTTAGCTTCTTTCCCAACGTGTAGTGTTGCCGTCCTTCAGAGTTCGTGCCAGTGTGACTTTAATAGACAAAACCCAGGAATAATTATTGTTTTAATAAGATAAACCAGTATTGTGTGAATCTGTGTGTAATTTTAAGCGTTTATGAGCTTGGGTTCGCTTTTCCAGCGTTAGCATGTCTGTGGCGCAGGACAAGCGGACAGCGCCGCGTGAGAAGACGGAGAAATAATTATTCACCTGAATCATCTAATGTTTGTGCCTGTGACGAGGATGAATGGACTTTGGAGCGCGAGAAGACGGATAAATGATGTTCGTCTGATTACTGCTGCAGAAAGCCAATTTATTATGGAGCTTTTCTTCTTTGTTTCCACAAATGGTTTGACCTTGAGAACGTTCACCTTTTCACACTTTTGCTAAATCCTGAGTGAATTCACTCTGCTCTCAGTTCTTCACGCTGATATTTCACGTTATACAAGTTAACAAAAGCCCATCGTACAGCGCGCACTGCAAAAGGTTGTGATCGTGGTTTTTGTCTCGTTTCAGGCTGAATAATCTGTTGAAGATCCGTCTGTAACAGCTACGGCTCACATTTCAGCTTACATCTTCACAAAAGGCGACTTTTCTGCTCTTAGCTTTAAAAATATAAATGTTTTAAAACTGGAATTATGCTGCTTTCCATTTCCTACTGGCATTACTGTTATGGAAAATTACATAAGTATGATACTTTTAATTATTTAATGACAATTTAATCTAGAAAAAGCAGTAATTACAGTATTCCTCTGTAAAAATACAGCAAAAACTTTTACAGTCTACATCGTTCATGCTTTTATGCTACATTGTAGGATTTTTGCCAGAAATTAAAATCTTCAGTCCTTATTTTCTATCCCTGATTTTAAGGGGAAGGTTTGTGTTTAAGGTGATGGTGTAAAACTCTGTCTCAGACACTTTTACAGAAATTGTTCACTAAAAATGAGTAACGGAAACATGTGAATATTGTGACGAATATTGTGACGCGGGCAAGTTTCCCGGCATGCCGTTCGGCACGGGTTTTATATTTGGGGTTTCTCTTATAGTTTTAAGTCTTTTAGTTTTGTTAATGCTTTTCTCTGTTGTGTTTTATGTGTGAGGGATGTTTATTTGGGGTAAGCTAGCCGGGTTCCGGGATTTTATTGGGAGCTACCGTCCTTGAGGTGCACGGAGCTCAGAGTGTGGTTCCGGGAGGCAGGCTATGCTAAAGCTAAGTGTGTGAGCACATAGGGTTTTCAAGTGTGATACCCATTGTGCATTGCTGTCAAATAAACCAGGGAGTCCCTCCCATGTTCGAGTAAACTTCCGTGTTGACTCCTTCCGGCGTTTGAGAGAAACCTCACAATATTCATGAAATGTATCAGTCAGAATTAAGGCCTCATTGTAGCACACAGACAGTGCTAGTTAAAGTAGTAAACGACTTTTGGTAAATTAATATTTTTCATAAACATGGTATTATTTTCCTTCTATTTAATTTTGACAAGTACTTACACATGTAGATTAAAAACCATGCAGAAAGACTAGTTCATGCTCTTGTTACTTCTAGATATAAACTAGCTTCAGTTAGTCCAGAATTGAGCAGCAAGAATCTTTACTAGAACCAGAATACATGACCATGATCTCATCACCCATAACTAATCCACACTGCATTGCTTCCACATCAAAAAATACTATTGACCTGAAAAGCATTGAATGGTCTCAGTCGCTGTGCTTGAGTGAACTTCTAGTGTTTTATGATGTGCCATGCATACTTTGATCAAAAGGTGCAGGCTAGTTGTTGGTACCTTGAATACTTAAGGTTACAGCAGGGGGCAGATGTTTCTCTTACAAATCCCTACAGTTATGGAACAGCCTTCCTATTAGTGTTTGAGACTCAAACACAGTCTCAGTGTATAAGTCTAGGCTAAACACCGTTTTATTTAGACAAGCATTTGGTTAATAGCTTTTTCTTTGGTATAGGAGCAGATAGGGAGTGTTCTCAGGCATAAAGTGATTTGATAAATTGGAATGTTTGGATGCTGTCCATCCAATAATTTTTCTGTGCTGTAGTGTATGTGACATATAAAGGCTTCTTATTTTAATATCAATGGGCTAGTGGGTCTAAGCAATTTCTGTTTTTCATAGGTAAAAGAAAATCAATATATGGTTTAATTTTTTGAATAAATATAATAATTTTTGAAGTTAATAAATATTTTAAAGAGGTTTATTTTGGATTTTTCAAAACTGATTGCATTGCCAACACCAGAGGCACTGATAAGGTAATTATTCCAGCACTGTAGATACTGAAAGCCTACCCACGACTGTTATGTCAGGTTATTACACAGAGTGACATGTCTGCTACATTTGAACTTCAATGTGCTAATATATTTCAGCCTATTTTGGTGACATTTCCATTATATATCATCACTAGGTATGTTACTGATTCAGTTGCAGGTGTAATAAATGAACAGAGTGGACTTTATTATTATTATTATTATTATTATTATTATTAATGAGACCTCAGAATATAATGTTATAATCAATACTGATAAATTAATTGTCAAGTTATTGCAGGCATTAGCAGGTATTAGGTTTTCGCCCTCCCATTTAATATCACCATCAGCCACCACTGGCTAGGCACCTTAGTTCTAGTAAAGTGTAATGTTGCTGCTAGAGCATACAAAGATACACTATATTGACAGAAGTATTCACTCACCCATTGAAATAAATAAATTTAGGTGTTCCAATTACTTCCATGGCCACAGGTGTATAACTTCAAGCACCTAGGCATGCAGACCGCTTCTACAAAAATTTGTGAAAGAATGAGTCGCTCTCAGGAGCTCAGTGAATTCCAGCGTGGTACCATGATAGGATGCCACCTGTGCAACAAGTCCAGTCATGAAATTTCCTCGCTACTAAATATTCCATAGTCAACTGTTAGTGGTATTATAACAAAGTGGAAGCGATTGGGAACGACAGCAACTCAGACACGAAGTGGTAGGCCACGTAAAATGACAGAGCATGGTCAGCGGATGCTGAGGCGCATAGTGCGCAGAGGTAGCTGACTTTCTGCAGAGTCAGTCGCTACAGACCTCCAAACTTCATGTGGCCTTCAGATTAGCTCAAGAACAGTGCATAGAGAGCTTCATGGAATGGGTTTCCATAGCGCTACCTAGGGTTTACCTAGAGCTACATTACGAGTATTCAGCAATTTATTGCAAGAACTGGTTGCTCCGTACATGTGACAATCTTCCAAATCTTCATATGTCAAGGCTATGAAGAAGGCAAGACAGGAGCCAAGCCTAGCTTGCCGAAAAAAAAATCCAACCTTCCAAAACCTTGTGAGATAAAGTGTTATGGCCTGATAAGACACAGCACATCACCAAAAGAACACCATCCCCCCGGTGAAGCATGTTGGTGGCATCATCGTGCTTTGGGGCTGCTTTTCTTCAGCTGGGGCTTTAATCAGTGTGGCGAGAATAATGCATAACTCCATATGCCAGTCTATTTTGGCACAAAACCATAAGGCTTCTGTTGAAACACTCAAGATGAAGAGAAATTTCATGACAATGACCTGAAGCACACCTCCAAATCAACAAAAGAATGCCTTCACCAAAACATCATCAAGGATTTGGAATGGCCCAGCCAGAGTCTGGATCTAATCCCAGTGAAAATCTATAGGGTGACCTGAGAGGGCTGTGCACAGGAGCTGTCCAGACAGAGTCAGAATGCTTTTGCAAGGGAGAATATTGCCAAGTCAAAATATTGCCAAGTCAAGATGTGCCATGCTTTTAGACTCTTACCCAAAAATATTGAATGCCATGATAAAATCTAAAGGTGTCTCAACTAAATATTAGTTTGGGGGCTTATACACTTATACAACCAGGTTATTGTGCATTTTTTCACAAAAATGTTTAGGAAATTTTTTGTTTTTACTTTAATTTCTAGGTTACAATTTTACAAGAACAGCAGAAAAGATTCTGGGATGATTTATATTGGTTTATTTTTTTACATCACAAAATTTTGACAGGGGTGTAAAAACTTTTTATATCCCCTGTAACTGAATGAACAAATTTTAATTTACACCACATGTGGTAAAAGCACAAAATGTTGCACTGCATCCAGTATGCTCCTGTGTTTATCAGCATGGCCTATCTGTCTCACAGGCTTCATATTTAACCATGCTCATGTCATGAGATTAAAAACCAACCAGCGCCGTAATAAAACAGTAAAAATAGTAAAAACTTGAAACAGTTTAACTATGGAAAAGAAGACTTTCCAAGAGGTCAACCACTTTTCTGAATTACTGAGTGACTACTTCTGCTTGTGCAACTCCTACTATATAGTATAGCTGTAAGAAGATCGACACTCACCGTCTCTGCATTTCCAGCTCCTCTGGCGAGGGGCCGTTCTGCACCTGAGGGCTCTGTCTTGGCAGCGTGGGGCCTGTAGAGAGAGATGGGGAGGAAAAAAAAAACTCAATTGATCACCGCCTTAAGAAACTACAAGAACACTAAATTGATTAATAACACTGAGCATATTTGTCAAGACACAAAGGAGTTAGAAATAGATTTCTGAGACCAACATTTCACTGTTGCTTTAGGTGGAATTGAGTGGGCCAGCTTTTATGCCCATGCTTGTTCAGACTTTACAGAAGAGCCACAGTATGAGCCAAAGGGAAAGGGCAAATAAACACTACCAAAAGTGTAACCATTCCAAACGCTGGCTTTCACACTACAAGGCTGAATCAATGCAGTATTGAGCTGATGTGTCTGAATCAATGCTTCGCTGAGCAGGTGATACTCCTTCCACACTTCATCACTAGACTACCCATGGCCTATGCCATTTCCTTGCCAGTGTCTTCACACACCGCCACAAAAAACCCTGTATTGGCCAAATCCCATAGCGCTCGGCACAATAAGCTAGGGTTTGCTCATCTAACAGTGTAAAACTAAGAGAGAAGTTACATCCTATAAACTCCTGCTGCAGCGACAGACTGAAAGGTCTACATAATTGCACAGCTGTAGCTTTGACCTTGTATTCCAGCACACTGAATTTTAAACAACAAAATCAATAGTGTGTTAATGTAAATACTACAATGTAATTCTAGGAATTTACGTACGGAATTCCCAAACAACAAAACTCACTAATATGCTATCTGATGAGTCTACAATTAACTGAATCAAAGACTGATTGTGTTTTAGACCTACAAACAAGGAGAGGAAATAGCTGGATGCCATCAAAATATTTGAATCTAGTTACGTATTTATACAGCCATGGCAAAAAGAAAAACAATTATACCTTAAATCAATTCAAATGTTCTTTTTTTTTAAATCAGTGATTAAACAGCAATCGTGTGGCCCTAACCAAAAAAAAATAGCCTCAGCTGTCAACAAAAACATTACTGAAACAGATTTCAACATAGTCAATTTTCCAATAGTTAAACCAATATTCAGAAAGCAGGTGGGAAAAATAAGTACACCATTCTTATGTAACAGTCAAGAGTATTAAGAGAGTAAATAGTAGCCGAGTATTACTAATAATATGAACAATATTAGTTAATCATCAAGAAGTGTTACATCCTATACAAGAGCAAAACTTTTGGCAGTTCTGGAGAAGTCAGGAATGTGTTCATCATGCCAAAAAGAAAGACATCAGCTATGACCTCAGGGAAGCCACTGTTGCTTCTCATCTATCTGGGTAGGGTTATATGGCCATCTCAAACTTTGGAAAACAGTAGCTGGTAAACACAGTTCATGTACAAATGCAAAGCAAAAGCCATTCAACATCATCCAGAAATGCAGGAATAATCCCTGTTTATTCCAGCAAGGTGAGACCAAGCCACATTCTGCATGTTACAGCAGCGTGGCTTCGTAGTAAAAGAGTGTGGGTACTAGACTGGCCTCCCTGCAGTCTAGACCTGTGTGTGGAGCATCATGAAGCATATAATACCACAGCGAAGACCCCTGACTCCTGAGCAACTGAAGTTGTACATCAAGAAAGTATGGGGCAGAATTTCATTTTCAAAACTTTATCAGTGTCCTCATATCCTAATGACTCATTGAGTGTTGTTAAAAGAAGAGGTGATGGAACACAGTGTAAAAATGCCCCTGTCCGGTCCATACCTCTTTGGAACCTGCTGCAGGCATCAAATAAAGAATGAGTGTATATGTTCCCCAAAAAAAAAAAAAAAAAAAAAAAAAGGTTAATTAATTTGAACCTTAAATAGCTTGTCCTGGAGGACACCTGTTTTGCAGCCACAGGACCTGGGAAACTTGCAGTCAGAGACGACAATGAACTCCACTTTATACAAGAATATATCCTGAGACAAATGTGAGGACATCTGTCCAGCAACTTAAGCTGGACCAAAATTGTGTCATGCAACAGGACAATGATCCCAGGCACACCAGCACATCAACATCTGAATGGCTAAAGAAGAAAAAAACCCAAAGTGTTTGAATGTCCAAGTCAAAGTCCAGACCTCAACACCATTGAGATGCTGCGATGGAATCGCAAGAGAGCTGTGAATAAACAAATGTCCTCAAACATCAAAGAACTGAAGTAATGCTGTAAAGAAGAGTGGGTCAAAATTCATAAAAAGATGTCAGAGACTGAAACATCTACAGAAGCTACACACTATAGGATGTACTTATTTTTTCTCCACTTGGTTTCTGAAAGTTGGTTTACATTTTGGGAAAAAATGACTACATATTAAAATCTGTTATCCATTTTGTTCTCACCAAGATATTTCTTTGTTTACAGAAGCTGGTGAGGGTGACAATTGTTATTTAATCCCTAATGAATGAAAACAGAATTGAAGGAGGGGGTACTTTCTTTTTCACAGGAATGCATAATTAATTTTTCGTTTATTTAACACCTGGACTGTGATCTCCGTGTGAAGATGAGTTGTGTGATCTCTGTGCACTCGCCAAAGGTTTGTTTACCATTCACCATCGCTGTATTTATGACCAGTGACTTTTCCGAATAGCTTTTCAGCCTCACGTCCCTCTCAGTTAATGTATTCTTGCTTTTTAGTTTGTTAAATTATGTACAGTGTGAAACCAGACCAAACTATACCAATAAAAAAAGTACCGGTTTCATTTTGATTTTTATGTGGCTAATAGTCTAACAAGTGTGACCTTCAAGTGCCTGCCACAATTAGTTACCTACTTGCATATGAGGAGTGACAAAAATCACTTCACACCAGCTGAACGACTGTTTTTCAGTGTAGTTTGGCTGCTGGGTCCCACTTTGGATTTGGCGTAGCTGTGATTAAACTCAAATTTGACCCTATTTGCAGCTTACATTTAAAAGCTCAGTCTCTAACATGAAGCACTACATGGGCTGTGGCGAAAGTATCAATTTGTACAGACCTGGATGTGTTTCAGCAATGAGTCATGTACTGTACCGTTGGTCTAAAACACTGCACAGCAACAAACAACCAGTGAGACAAGAGTGGTTCTGTGAATTTTTGTCGAAAATTGATATAGTGCTATTACAGGAATTTACTCTCTTGGATAATCAAGTATTTTAAAACATGGACTCATCCCTAAGGCAAATACACTAAAGGTAATAATCTGCACTTGGTAACAGGACTTGAATTAGGAATGGTCCATCTGCCTAATTTCTTAACTTTAAATCTACAAACGCATCAAAACCTACACAGATTAATCGACTGTTTGGAATATTTGCAATAATTTCTATCGTCAAACCCAAAGCATTTCAGCTGCATCCACCCATCCATCCACTATCTATACCGCTTATCCATCATTGTCATGGGGAAGCTGGAGCCAGTCCTGGGGGAGAGGCGGGGTACACCCCGGGTGGGTCACACCTCAGGCAGGTCAAGCTATGCAGTCTTTGGGCACATCCAATCCAGACAAAAAGTGTTTCTTCCCACGTGTGGTACGACATTTTTATGAATTGCTACACACCCTGTCCACTGTAACATTCAGTCAATTCCTAACCTTAAACTCTCAATTATTTTATCATATTAGCAAATTCCACTGTAGAGTAAAAAATCACTACGTCCACAACATCACATGCTCACTCCTAATCACCAAGTCCATTCTCAAATGGTAGACAACTAATGAGTCAGCAGAAGCAGTTTTTTGTGGCCAATCATCCCTTCCCACCGAATGCCATGGACAAATAATAACTTGGTTTTACAAGGTTGTAATGTGCCCTTAAAATCCCAGACTGCTGTGCTTTCTTACTGACCTACTCAACACAGCTGAATAATAGCACTTAGAGCATGGACCAGATCCAAAAGCACTCAGCGTCAGACTCTGACGGGAACTTCTGTTCTGTTACAGCAATGTGGTCATTTACTGCTATTACATTCCATGGACACTAAAGTACAACCATGAAGCCTAGCATCCATCCGTCTTTAAAATATCAACATATTCAAATAATAAAGAGCAAAATAACAAGTCACAGAATTAACCGCAAAACATCTCTGGAAAACAGTACAGGTTAGAAGGGTAAAACACAAAACAAGCACGTACACGAGAGGAGAGAAAAGGCATGGCTCTTCTGGCAGCAGATGTACTGTATCAGTCCATCCTTACAGCCTTTAGGAGGTTCTTTAACGAGGATGAGTGCGCTAGCATCACTAGCACCACAGTCGACGCCATCCTGGGACCTCAGGGAGAGAAGCATGGTGTCCAAATAACCGTGCTCCGGTAATACAAGCCGAAAGCAGACAGGCTTTGAGCCGTGACGCCCTGCCATGACGTTTACGGAGGAGGAAGCAAACTGTCCATCATACTTTCCGGCACTGATTAATTATTCATTACTGGGTGAGTGAGGGTTGAGTAAGATACTGTTGCCCTTCAAATCAGATCAGCTTCACTGCATTTGGTAAGGACTAAGGCATATATAACCCTTTCAAGACCAAACAGAAACCGTGTAAACAGCTGACCGAGTGCACGAGAAAAAAGATGCACAAAAATAAAGAGATTATTCATTAGTCGCAACTGTAATCATTAATTAAAATAAATCTAAATTGTAAGGTTTTTTTTACGCTAAATAGACAGATATTTTTCTTTTTGGTTGAAGATGTTTTAGTTGTTTTACCGTCGTTCTCAGCAGAGCCTATAGCTAACGATTTGGGGTCGTTTTGGACATTAGCCACTTTTGGACGAAACAGTTCTAGGGCCTTGTTGTTAGGGACCCATCCCTGGGGAGCTCCCCGAGAACTACACACCATCAAGGGCCTTTTTTTTTTGTTTACATTCGTACCTCCAGTAGGAACGCTGAAGTGATGTAAACCACATCAAAATCCGTTGCACATAGAACAATAAAGCCTGACGAGCCATTTGTCCATCTAACACTGGCAGCACACATCTATTTCTGTTTAAGGCGAGTTCTTAGTACATCTCAAATGTATTTTATTTCAGCTTAGTCAACCCTCAGTTTCTTCATCTGTTAGCCAGAGCATGTCACACACATTCTTTTTAGTGATCGCATTTGTGTATATCTGTCTGTTTTATCCTGTTATTGTGATGCACACTGACTGCCAAAAAGAAAAAGAAAAAACAATGGCGTGGCTCTCACTACGCTTATGTCTGGACCATTCACCATACACCCACATCTCTCATGGATCCTACTGTGCTGGGAGAGTACCTACCCTGAAGTAGGAGCTAAAAAGCCCCTAAAAACGGCATTGTGAGAAACGGCATTCTCAGTTCCTGCTGTGCGAACACACAAAAAAAGGGGTACGTCCTCCAGCGGTTATAAGAACTATGAAAGGTTCAAGTCTGAAAGTGCCTGTTGCCAAAATTGGCAGATTATCTGTCCAGGGAAGGCAATAATGTAATGAACCATTTCAGGAAAACAATTTTTACACAGCAGTTTTTTTACAAATACAGTTTTGCACAGCACCTCCCAAAATGACTAAAGGTACATCTATGATCTAACCCTAACAGATGACAGATCCACTACACTCGGAGATAATGTTTATAAAAGTCTATTATATAATATCTACTGGTAATATCTCCCAAGGTTTACAGCTAATTGACACTGCGCTGTAATGCCAGACTCATTTCTGACAACGCATGTTCAGTGCTACAGCAACAAGTAAGGAAACACTGTCTGGCACCCCGTCTCATTACCACACCCTTAGGCTGTCACTCAGCAAGCAGAATATGCAAAAGAACCCCTAATTGTTCATTCAAGACACATCTGAGTGCTCAAGACAGACACATGAATTTGAGCTTTTGGGTTCAGTTCGAGCCACAAAGAGAAGGATGATTATACAAGGCTGGTGTGCCGAGAGGCCAAGAGGTTTCCATTGTGTGTGACAGCATATGTATTATTTCATGCCTACAAAGTCAGAGATGGATTGTATGTACTTCAACACATACAACAAAACTGAAGTCAGGAGCATTCTACATTCTAAGTCATTTATGACCAATTTTGCAAAAACCCAAAATATATTTTTTGTAAATGTATAAAATGTATAATCCCCATCATTTCCTTCAGAGACTGAATAAACAGACTTCTGATTGGTCTGCGGGTCTGATGTTTAAGGATAAGTTGTTTTTTTAATTAAATTTCAAATAAATTATGGTACAGAAAAAGCCTATGAGTAGCACTGAACAATGAGACCACGTCCTACTGTACAGCTCGACAATAAATAACGCTGAAGTTATTCAACAGAAGAGGATGCATTTCATTGGGTGGATGTCATGCTTGACCCCACAGTGTTAAGCTTGACAGATGAAGTTATGAGATGCACATTCTATGTCCCTACATCCCATACAAGTCTCCTGTCGTTTTCTAGCCAACCAGAGAGAGACACAGAGTCTGGCAAGCAAAAGGATTGATGACAGAGTCTCTAAAAAAAAAAAGTTGGGAAGATTCCAGACTCCATTCCAGAGGTCCCAGTTTAATCCTCCCACAGGAGCCCTTAAACACTCAGTACAAGAGAAACTAGTCCTCAGTCATCTGTTGTGGGTATAAGGTGTCATTGTGCTCTTTTTTGAGCCTGACCACCAAGATGTTACATAAAGGTACCATCTAATCCTTCAGGGAGGGTGGAATGAAGAGGGGGAGATATGTTGATGCAAAATCACCTAATAAAAGAAGCTCTGCTTGGAGACAGTAGTGCCAAAAAGCACTGCAAAAAAATCATTTTGTGGGTAAAAGGTGACCCAAAGGTGAAGGCTGAACAAAGGCAAGGCTAGCTGGTTAGCAGACATGTTACACATGCAGCACATTAAAATAACATTACAGCCAAAGCTACTCCTGAAACGCAACGCAGAATTGCACATCCATAATTAATTTCGTTCTTTTTTTTCGTGATAAGGATGTAAATAATCAGCCAAAGGAAGCCCATGCAAGATTCTATGAAAGTCCATGAAGAGCAGAACGTCTGATTAAGGATACAGTTTAAACCATCTGAGAGACATGTGTGACCGATCCAGCATAATGAGGCACAGTGACCCAAAACCCCAAAAGAAGTCAGAGGTTTCACTAGGAAGGAATGAGAATAAGCTTTAAAATGGTGAACATTCATTTCAAGTTCTTCAATAGTCCCAGAGTAATGCCCTCCTGAATGTGGCTTAGTGGGTAAAATTTTGTTTACAATATTTTCATTTGCCTGCAGTGACATAGACCATCATTAATTATTCCAAATATGGAGAGACAGAAGTCCAAGCTGTTTTCTGATGCTGTCAGGGGTTTCCTCGAATAAAGCTGCATAAAATTAGTTAAATTTTGAATGGATTTTTCTTTGTTTTAAGGATTTTTTTCCTCCAGTTTAGTGGTAGGGCTGGAAAAAAATGCTGATTATGGATAACGAAGTTATTCTTATACTTTGGAAAATGAAAAAAAGACAGCTATCAGCATCCAAGAAAGTTTAAAAAAAAAAAAAAAAAAAAAAACAATCTCACTGCTTCACATTTTGGCTTGTAGCTATGAACTACCCTGTGCGACGTTCGACTCATTTTGCCAGACCCGGTCACATATGGGTTAAAAGTGACGAGGATAAATTATTATTAATATTATAACACTAGGTATCCTTTGAAACCAGATACAGCTGTCTAATAGTAAGAGTTCTCCAGACAGCAATCAGCCAATCATCTGCCTGCGACCTCTGTTAGCCACCTGCTTCACTACAACTCAGCTCAGACAAAATCAGTGCAAACACTGAGGTCATTTACAGCACTGAACAGACTAAAGTCAGTTTCTAGACTACAACTACACAAAGATATAAAGTGTTACGCTGCTTTGTAAAGGTTACACCAAGACAGTGAACTTACTCCTTAAGATGATCTTAGCACGACTGATCTTGTGCTCTTGGAAGCCGCTCACTCGTGGAGCAGGCATGATGGTCCGGGTTCTTGTTTCCTCTCTGAAGTGATCCTGGCCCAACTGTTGTCTTTTTTTTTTTAATTAAGAAAGTACTTGGCTTCACAGCAGACCGGAAATAAAGACTACGAACTTTAACTCAGCAGGTGAGCGGCTCACAGGTATATCCATTCCCTCGGCTAAACTTCATTCAATGGAGGAGGAACCAGAGAACACTGAGGACTGAGAGTCTGTGTGGCCAAGGAGCCTGAGTTCATCAATAAAAAGTGAGCCACATAACGTCACTTCTCCCATCATCATTTCAAAACAGTCTGGCGATGAAATCAAAGTCATGTGTTGTAATAAGCCAAGACATAAGCACATGCCAGGCACGAGTTTCCCAAACCCACTCACTCCCTCACTCCCTCTTTAGAACCCAGACTAAACCCTCAGGCCTGAATTTCCCTAGATACTGTCAAAATCCGATCTCAAAAGAGAACATTCATTCAGACAGGTGCATCAGAGCCCTAAATCACCACAACCCAGCGTGACGGCCCACTTTGTCCTGACACACGAGATAATCCCAGATACTTGACCTGTATGCTTCTCTGTCAACATGTCATCACAAGAGAGTATTTATACCCTGAAAAAGGCAGAAAAATCTATCACCTGACCCGACACATGATGATCCTACCAGTTGAGGCAGAAAGCTATATGCAAGCCAGTGACCAGATCCTAAGAGAAAAGTCGCATAAGAGAAAGAGAATAAATTTTTTATATATATATATATATATATATATATATATATAAATAAAATAAGGTGCTCGTATGTTCAGCTGTATGCCTGGCTTGACATGCACACGCACACCCGAAACAAGCGACACAAAACACTTTGATAAATGAAAGAGTTCAAGAAATTATTGTTGCAGGATCTTCATTGTGAGAGAAAACGAAATAGAAGAAATAGAAAAACTATTTACTTTTTCACACCTATAATAAATTACATGTAGTTTAGGATGCCCAACACGTCAGGTTTCATTAACCAGTTGACCAAACAGTAGACCTTTGCAGGTCCATCATTCTCCATTCAGGAGGTACGGCCTAACTGAACACAGACAGCTACCGACCCGCTTTAGCTCAACGCCTTGCACATCTGCTCTAACAAGTACGTCTTCATTACTGATATTACAAGCCCATTTAATCTTCAGAATGGCACGGAGATGTTGCTGAATTGTACAGTCGTCTAAGCTGATTATGACGATACAACGTCCAGGTTTCACTACCACACAGTACAGACATGAGACACGGATTGTAGACTTTACTTTTGGTCTCAGTAGTGAGGTCATGCAAATTAAATATTCGATGCCGTATTGGAGCTGATTAAATTACAACACTACAAGTCACACTTCATTTCGCTCATCATTGCTCTCTTCAATTCTTTATCAAGTTTACTTCTGCCATTCTGAAAACCTCAGCTTTTCCTATATTTGGGTAAGTTTTGTTGTCTGATGGCAAGTAATAAACTATACCGAAGGATGAAGGGCAGCATGGCTGAATTTTCACAACCTTGGGTCTCTCCTCAGCATGAGAATGTGTTAAGTAGGAGGAGTATGGATTATTTCACACATTCTACAGTATGAGAGCAGTTATGCATTAAGCACCGCAAGAAACTAACCTACACAGTGAGCGATCATCACGTCTGCCATAACTACTTGAACAAATTTCACACCTCACCATAAACATGGCAAACAGATTTTCCAACTGAGGACACCTTCTGCATGTTCTTACCGGCCAATTCAGAAGAAATGGGCTGCGGCAAAAGCACGGCTGAGTGTAGCTCCATTGGCTCAGTGGTGAAGATTGGGGTTCAACTCCATTAACTGCCCGAGAGCCAGTGCTGGGCCGTGAACACGGAAATATTTACCTGCAGATGTGCCATGTTTGGTTTTCATATGAATTATTTCTGATACTAGTTTTTCCCTTTACTCCAGCAATAATAAACAGCTGTAAAATGGTCAACCGGCCCTGCACATGACTGCAGCCCGAATTCTGTGCAATATCTTGTTTGTGTTGCCTTAAATAGTTTATTTTTAAATATAGAAATAAAAACCCATTAAATCCCAGTGCCCTGGCAGCTCCGGTATCAGAGACAGACCAGAAATGTGACTCCGTGCTACACATTCAACAAGTAAACACATTGCTTTTTTTTCTCTCTGCCCCTTTTATCCTCGTGTTGAAGTGCTGAAACCACTGGAAAAGGTGCTTACCAGCATTAGCTAAGCTGCAGTAGCCCAGCAAATGACCGCAAGCTGCCAACCAAAATAGCACAAGCGTGCTCACAGAAGCCGTAAACAAAGGCAAAATAAATCTGGTGGTAAACTATGCGTCATCAAACTATTTGGGAGCTTGACCTCAGGACTCACAAGCTCTCCCCATCAACAAGGCAGTTCCATACACACCCAACAGGGACTGTCCCAAAAAAAAGAAAAAGCATAGGGATAGTGTTGAGGTTTTACATTTCTTTCTTTTTTGGTCTTCATGCTCCTTCATGAAGACTTTCCATCTGAGAGACTGGATCTCATTTAGCTCCAGGGATTAGCATTTTTTTTTTCACCTTGAGAGCACAAGATGAAGTAAAAGTGAGAAGACAGTCCTTTGGGTTAAAATCCGTTATTAAAAAAAAATAATAAAAAAAATAAAGAAAATAAAAAAAAGAAAAAAGAAGACCTTCTTTGATGTTTTGAGCCACAAATTTAAACAAGGATGTTAAAAACACCAAAAGATCATTACGTTCCTTACAGATGAAGAAAAGAAAACGACCTAACCAAGCACCTGGTTTTAGTTCTAAAGTCGCCAAAATGTCTTATATCTTCGGGCTTTGATAGGGTGATAATCGGCATGTCAGTGACGAAGGAATAATTAACAGCACTTTGCATAATTAAATACATCACTATAAGGTAATTAATAGATAGTGATAAAGAGCGTGAATCTGCAGCTTCCTGGGGTGATAACAGGAGTCCAGCAGCGGGAATGGATCGCTCTCTCCATGTAGCGAGCAGCAACAGGACGTTACAGGGTTTAAGAAATGGTCTGTGGCTGCACAGGGTAAAATATGATTTTATATTCTAATCTCTAAAACTTGTCTACAATGAAATTTCAGTGGCAGTGTAGTTTGTGCTGCCCATCAGTTTTACAAGATTGTACAATATTCTGTCTCGCCCGCTCCCCCTCACACACACACACACACACACACACAAAAACTGTCTGAGAATTCTGCACTCACCGTTTTGCTCACTTGTCCAAAATCAACAAACTTCCTATACAGCATTAGTACACACAGTATCAGCACTCCAAATCTGTGATCTGGGCTGTGCGATCAGTCAGTGAATCCTTAATATCACATCATTTTATGAATCAGGCACAAACACATGCCCACACTAACAAACGCCCCAGGGAGCAGCCCAGGACTGGTTCCAGTTAACTGAATCAAGCTCAAACTAGACACACAAGCTCAATAAATGAACAATGAGAAAAGTACATTCTGCTCAGCAGACCACACCCGAGATGAACATAAAAAGAATGCGAGGAAAGTTAAGTACACCAGCTACCTTTTATCCAAGTGTTAATGCTCAAATATATTTTAGGTCCATGTATTTGATCTAGCTATAATGACACCTGTGTGTGCCAATACTCAATTTCTATAATTTCAGTTCATTAACATTTTCAGTCCCAACACTTTGTCCTTCAGATCTTTATGAATGCAGAAATATGGCACGCGGTCTCAACACTGCAGCTACTGGCATGGCTGAAAATGTCGGGCACACCTGCATCCTGAGAGTTGAGCACCTCCAGAGCATGCATCATGGCACTGGCAAACACGTTCGCATCCTCCTTGCTGCCGAAGTTGAGGCCGTACACCTGCCGTGCATCGCGCCACTGATGGAAAGTCAGTGTTGCCTGGTTATATTTCAGTCCCTTGGGAATGGCACAGTTTATCACCACCTGGGGAGAACAGGAGAAAGACAACATACTGAATACATGGATTTAAGATTGGACAGCCAAATGAACAAGTTTCAACCTTCAAAAAAATGACTTCCAACAACAGAAACTGAGGAGTTTCAATTCAGAGTGAAAATCTTTTTTTGAGTTGAGATTTTTAAGTGTCTGAGAAACTGTGGGTCAAATTCAGCCTGCAAAAAATTTACTTTTTTTAGCCTGCCAATAAAACTAATTTCTCCCTTTTCAAACTATGTGTTAGAAAAGTTATACTGCAAGCAACATTACAACTGCAGTAATGTGTACCTTTGTAGAGCAACAAATGCAAAAAGGACAAAGTTCTTTCATAGCTGCAACCAACAAGGTGAAAACTAACATTTTTCTACAAATCTTAATGCATAGTTGCTTTATATTTGGTAAACTGTATTTATAATAAAAAAAATAATAAGTAAATAAATAAATAAATAAATAAACGCCACATAATTGGGGCATGTGCAAAAGTTTGGAGACGATCTTGTAAAGTTTGCTTAAAATTGACTCTTATGACTTTTTACTCGGTCAAAAATTGTCATTTGGAACAATTATTCCAGAGCGCAATAAATTCTCTGACTCTTCAAACAATCATCAGCTGACTGCTGACCTGAAAATGAATATACTTGCTGCTTACAAAGAAAAGGAAGGCTATAAAAAAAGATACCAAGTTGCTTCCAGTTCACAATATCCACTGCTCAAAATTTCATCAAAAATGGCATTTAAGGAGCACTGTCGAAGTCAAGAGTCCGAGAGACCAAGCACACTCTCAGGAAGAACCTGCCCACATCCTGTGCAGAAAGGCAAAGAACAATCCTCAGAGGAGTGCAAGGACCTACAGGACATTTTATATGACACAGGAGTGGTGGTTTTAATTTTATATCACGAATTCTGTAAAGCTGCTTTGTGACAAATTCCATTAGTGAAAGCATTTTAGGAATAAAATTACACTGGTGCACCATTCTACTGTTCAGCATTGTATGAACAAACATGATCTGTATGGAAGAGTCACCAGAAACTGCAGCTTAATCACAAAAGTCAATGTCTGAAGAAAGGAAAAATACGATCTAGATATCAGCCAGAGTCATCCTTGCAATAAGTGCTGTGGACTGATCATTCAAAACGGAACTCTGACCACAATCACCAAAAGGTATGTTAGGAGAAAAAAGGAGCAGCATTTGATGAACAGAACATAGTGGGAAATATATTTTTTTTAAATAGTTTTATGCAGAGACAGCAACAAAATAGGTAAATTGGCCAGGGGTGCCCAAACTTGTGTACAAGTGAATAAGAAGAATTTCAAAAGGAGAGCGCTGGGAGGTTGGAGTAGATGGTACGGACTTGTTTATGGATTGCTAGCTGGCAAATTAGGTAACTATCTACTTTTCCGGCAATCAGCTCTAGGACATCTGAGTAGTACAGCATGGATGGTGAAATTTCAGTTGCTATTCTTTTATTCCTGCCCATTTAGCAACTGTAGATGACGAGTGTCTTGTATCCCACACCATTAGCATTTGTTTGGCTTCCTTTATGCATGATTCCCACCTACTGGGCAATTTACAATAAAACATGACAAAACACGAAAAAAACCCTGCCCATTAAAAGTATTATAATATGAGGTGTTAACAGCGTTAACATTCTAATGTTCTGTGCTTGAAGACATCAATCACTGTGTGAATTCTTCAAAATGATTTTGGGGCAGACCTGACAACTTTTGATTCTCAGCAGCTTTGGGGGGAAAACTGACTTCTCAAACTTCACTGCTGACACCTACTCTCAAGATGGGCATCGAGAGAACCGACGAGTTTTGTACCTGTACCCCTCTAAGGAGCACTGAAGACAACTGCTAGATTAAAAACTGCTAGCTACAAATTATTATTAAGTATTATTATTATTATTAGTATTAAGTGTATTAGTTGTAACTGAACTATACAGTGTGACCCAAATGAGGATGGGATCCCTTTTGAGTCTGGTTCCTCTCAAGGTTTCTTCCTTTTGCC
>JAQMYM010000038.1:4629225-4647763 GCA_030014255.1 Parauchenoglanis ngamensis | reverse complement strand
TTCTGGATTCTGATTGGTCAGGTGTTGATTAGTTCTCTCTGACAGTAGTCAGTTTTATTTTAATGTTCTTGTTCTAATGCATGAGCGTTTCTATAGTAACAGCACATTCACAGGGGCGTGTAAGGTTTCTGCAACGAGGCATTTATTTAACATGCATGGAATAACGCAAGTGAGAAGAGGAGCTAACTTTCACTATAAACGGATAAAACGTGTGACGTGTCGTTCTTTAATACATTAAAAATTGTAACAGTTGGCGAGTTGCTGTGGTGTAAGAGGAGTGAAACACTTAGGGGCATGCTGTTCTAGGAGAAATAATCAACGTCAGCGTGGTTACAGAGACTCCGCTTCATCACACCACACCGTCTCTCACGATGGCCTTTTTCTCTCTCGTGCTCGAGCAGAAGCGAAACCGCAAACGGCCGAAGCAGATAACTGAGGCAGAGAAAGACGGACGACGTAAACCTGACGAGATAAACGAGTAAGATATTTGTCCACACACACACACACACACACACTGTTTTTAGAAATACACACTTTTCAGATTTCAGATCAACTGTCTTAAAAGTTCCGATAATTTTACACATTTTTCCATTGGGAGTTTTATTCCTACTGATCTCATTTGGTTCTGGTTTTTTATGTGATTTTAAGTTGCAGTTCCACTTTATTAGTTTTAATTCAATTTTTATTCTTAAAAAGACCCTTTATAATTTTTTTTTATGATTTTCATATTAGATAAAGTTGATTAGGTGTAAACTTGTTAATCTGATGTAACTGCGTTATTGTAGACGATTATCATTTCTGCAGTCATCTGAGCTGTGTTTCTGTTCGTCTCGTCTTTCTTTACTTTCCTGCAGGTTGGGGAAAGAGGAGGGGAAGAAAGATGAGAGGAAAGGAGAGAAAAAAAAGGGTGAGACACTGAGGACTTTACAGACTCGCACAGAAAAATCACCGTCGAGAACGCCGTCTGTGTGGAAAAGCACAACACCGCCACCATAACCGCGCTGTGCTAGCTAGCACAGGCTCACTAACTGAGTGGCATTATTAATTATAATGAAGATCAGCTTTATTTAAGTGTGGACTTCAGGGTTCTGCGCAGAACAGGCGTGTGATATCCACTCATTATTTTTAGTTTAAGCAGAATAAAAACGGCGTATTTCATCTCCTTCTTGTTATTGTTCCCATTCATACTAGAAAAGTGTTCAGTCTGCAATGTTCTCGTCCTGTTTAATCTTTTTAGGTTAAAATCTCCGTCCA
This sequence comes from Parauchenoglanis ngamensis, assembly GCA_030014255.1. NCBI lineage: Eukaryota > Metazoa > Chordata > Actinopteri > Siluriformes > Auchenoglanididae > Parauchenoglanis > Parauchenoglanis ngamensis. The sequence continues at coordinate 4,646,509 of JAQMYM010000038.1, read as the reverse complement.
CATGCCGATTTATCCGGCAGAAGGCGACGGCTGCTATTTTGCTCTTCTGATGTTTTTCCCGCGCTCCTACACAACATGCGTTACGCTTGTTAAGCCTCACCGGGTGGCGCCGCAGTGAGCGAGGATGATCCTACCGCCGTGCTGCACGCGCATGATGCAGAGCCCCGTATTGTGTGAAAGTGTTGTGAGGAGAGCCCTGTTAGTTTGAGAGCGTATAAATGAAGGGTGGGGAAAATCTGTTCAAACCACAAGTGCAGAGATCAGCGTTGCAGAGCAGCAAACCGGTCATGGCAGGATGGAGCGTTAGTGCTGTTTACACTGACAACAAAAAACCAGCAGATAACTTTATTTAAATAACTTTACAAATATGAAAAGCTGCTAAATTTACCTGATGATGTGGCATCTGCACTGAACTGACTGAAATATTATCGTCTACTACAAAAAAGTCATTTTAATATTTTAATAATCTAAATGTTCTTTGCTAACCTTTATGCTGTCTGTCACACACACACACACACACACTATGATGCCTGATGGAAGTGATTTCTGTATTAAATATAATCGTATGTGTTTATTTGTAGTTAACTCTGTGATTTCTGGGTCTCTACAGAAGTGTCGACAGAGTCGCGGCTGCAGCGGTTACACGGCGAGATTAAGATCTCACTGAAGATCAATAACCCGGTGAGTCGGGGGCATTAAACACACACACACACACACACACACACACACAGAGAGTTTATTACTACCCAGAATCCACCGGTTTATTAAATAAATGCCAGTTTTTTTTGTAAACAGCATGGTGAATAAATCGCTCTCACGGCGTACGCTGGTAGAGGTGGTGGTGTTTTTTCCGGACAGGTGTGTTGTTGTGTTTAACATCTGGCGGTGTTTCAGGATGTGAAGAAGTGTCTGGTGGCTCTGGATGAGCTGGGCTCCCTGCAGCTCACCACTCAGCACCTGCAGAAACACTGCGAGCTCATCGCCACGCTCAAGAAGGTGAGAACACGCACTTCATCTCTCTCAAACTAAACCACATGAACCAGTTCCACCTGCTGAACTGAGCTCGGACAGGGACGTTCTCAGCGACGTCATCGTCTCCGTACGTGCCGCAGGATAGGCTGCGTGATCCGACGGTTTAATCCCCTCTGCACATTACACTGTTTTACGCTACAGTAATATTACAGTTCCAGACCTGACGACCTTCACACAGTTTACACTGCACTGTAACACCCAGCGCTAGTGCGAGTTATCTGTCGCGCATACACACCTTTTCTCCACAGTGAAACAGGATCATGTGAATCTGACTTGATTTGTGCTTTTTATTTTATTTATTTATTTTTTTTCCTTTCAGTTTGACTTTGGCATATGAATTGGAAGCTCAAAGTTGCAATGTCATAACTTCTGTTTTGTTATCTAAATATTTGATCTCTCTCTTTTTTTATTTATTTTTTTTTTTTTAAATGGGGAATAAATAAGAACCGGAAATAAAATTCAGAACAGAAACATTCTCGTGGAAACGGTCAGAAATCTCACGCCTGGTTTTCAGCCAAAAGAGGGAATAAAGGATAAAGATTTTACAAGATTAAATAATTCTACAGTCAGATCTTGCATTTTGCAAACAATGCTAACGTTGAGGATAATTATAACGTGATTAACTGTTTTTTCTTCCCTGGCAGACTCCGACTCGTCTTCACGTGCGCTACAGAGCAGGCGTAACGATGCGCTCAGTATTTTAGAGTTTATTTTCATTTCCCTACACAGTAATCACCGATCGATGACAAAAATCACAGCAAAAAAATTCAAATGAAAGCTAATTTCATCTAACGACCTGAAGACTGGCTTTTTCCGCTCAGTAAATCAGAATCCGCTCTGCATTGGAGAGTTGTGGGATTATTACATCAGAAACTAATCCGTTTTCATCTCCATAACCAGAGGAAACGCATTGCAGCGTTCAGAGTCGGTTATCACTCTGCTGTGGTGTGTCACGTGACGCTGTTTACGCTGACGTGACGTGACGGGCTTCAGCGGATCTCCAGCGCTCCGTGTTTCTCGGGGTTCGTCTCCGTAAGCACCGGCTGTCAGGCGGTTTATAAACGGAAAAGAAGGAAACGCTTCTGTGGCTAAACTGACGCAAACGCCGTTTATTTACGAGGCTGCGGAAGGAAACGACATGCCACAGTTACGACTGACCCTGCCTTCACGTGCGAGAGATGGCACCTTAGTGGGCGTGTCCTATTGTGACCGCACCTCCGACATCACCCAACTAAAAATGGACAGATTCGGATGCATTCCTGTTGAAATGAAAGTGATAATGGGAACGATTTAAAGAAGGGTTACGATTTCTACCGCGTATTGCGTACACGCGAAATCTGGAAACAAAAAAACGTAAAATAAGGGAAAGAAACAAGTTTCCTTCTAATCGTTATCGACGCATAACTTCACTTCTTATTAAAATTCTGTCAAATTTATCTCAAATAAAATTTAATTAAATAAATAGACAGATTTGGAAGAAACGATTAGATTAATTTTGAGCCAGGAATGAAAATAGTGTCGCCATTACTGATGGTCGGAAACGCTCCTGCTCATTTAACATGGTTGTCATGGAAACTGTATGTGCAGATCCGCAGGTTCAAGGCGAGTCAGGACGTGATGGACAAAGCCACCATGCTGTATAATAAATATAAGACTATGTTCCTGGTGGGTGAAGGAGAGACGCTGATCAGTCAGGTGATCAATAAATCTCTGGCTGAGCAGCGGCAGTTTGAGGACGCCAAGAAGGGGGCGCTGAAGAGAGCCGAGCAGAGCAAAGAACCCGGCGCAGGTGAGGAGCACCTCATCACATCACCATGTTCCTTCGTCCTCTCCTCCGAGTACGCTAGGATGAGCGTCACGCAGAAACACGCCAGTCTTCTTTCCCAAATACAAACAGCAGATGAACCAACCCAGACTCGCATGCTGAATGATTGACAGTCGCGTTGGTGTTTAGAACGCTGATATTCACTGGTCCTCTGGAAGCCCCGCCCCCTTCTCTTCATCTCACATTAGTGATGTTTGACTCGATTTTTCCGCTCGATGCAGTGTCCCCGCTTTCTGTCATCCGGAACAGAGAATGATTTCAGTTTGTTAATGGTGACGTGTGTAGCTAACTTCAGTTACATACATTTATTAGTGATTCGGAACCGAAAGAAAATGCAGCGAAATGTCAGACGTAACACTTTACTGTTTATATTAATGTTAACGATAATTAGAAAGTGATTAAATACGCTGTTTCAGTAGCTCTGCTTCTAGAGCAGCTTTGATGTGTGTCACTAACCTGTACGCATACTGCGTGCGCGTGTGTGTGTGCGGGTAGATAACAGAGCTGTGAACGGAGACTCCAGCCCTGAAGATAAAACCACTGATACTGAGAGGGAAAGGAGCGAGGAAACTGCAGCAGCAGAGCAGAACAGGTGAAACTTTCACTCTCTTTCACACACACTAATACACACACACCCTCTCCTTACTGTGGGCCAATAAATATATAGTTTATCTGACAGAATTGGTTAATATTAGATTAGAATGCTATAGTTTCTTTAAATATTCTGTAAGAAAGCCCACTAGGGGGCACTGCTCTGTCACAGCATTCTATTTTATGGCATGACGTGAATAGGACACAGCGAAGTATTTAATATCCTGTTATTACGTAACGATTGGTAATAAAAGACAAACGAGTAGACGCAGTAGTGCAGCTGCAAATCAACGCAAAGGTTTATTAATTAAACTAATATTAACACGTTTGTCCTAATACACGTCGTTTCTATAGCAACAGCTCATTCACAGGGAGGTGTACAGCGCACGTGCCACTGATGATGGATTAAAAATGTTGATCTGGTGACGTTTTCTTGAATAAGGAGGTGTGTGTGGTGTATGAAGGAGTCTCCAGTGTGAGCTGTGTAACAGTCGGAGGGAAAGCTGGAGCTGTACGCCTCATCTTCAGCACGCAGGGGTTTACACTCACTGCACTTTCTCACTCAAAACATGACCAGCTGCGATTCGTGGGATCAGTTGAGAGAATAAAGAGAGGCTGGAGAGGGAACGACTGTTTATAGCAGCTATAACGTCACTGAGAACAGGAAGTAGCATTGAATGTAACTATAAATGGATATAAACGTATGATTTTCAATAAATGAATTGCGATTTGTTGTGTTAAAAGAGGAATAAAATACCTCAGTGTGGTTGGAGTAGTGTCACATCACATCATCCTGTCATTGATTGATTATGTTCCTATAATGGCAACACATTTAATGCATAGATTTTTTTTTGGTGTGTGTGTGTGTGTGTGTGTGTGTGTGTGTGTGTGTGTCGACAGTGTGACGAATCCATCAGAAGACTCAGCCTGACGATGATGGTGGTGGTGATGATGCACATGCACCGTGTGTGTGTGTCGTCAGCACTGAAGGAAATGAGTGGTCTTTACACTTACAATTTCATTCTCGGCAGGACTCGCGACTCTTCCCTCGTTTTTAGCGATTCCCATCAGAATTCCGGATTTTTCCTGATCATGTAGCTCCACATTTTTTTAGTCGTAGTTTTAGCTCCGCCTCCTGATTCGAAGCGTTTCAACATTCTTTTTTTACTGTCTCATAGTTTACAATTATCCTCACACTGACTTGACTGAAAATTAATTTCCTTTTTGTTTTGTATTTTTTTAAATGAGCATCTCCGGAATTTCCCCTAGCTGCTATTGGAACGCTAAATCCACTCACACACACGCGCGCACACACACACACGCTGAGTCCCTGTGGTTTTCAGCCTCTTCCTGCTTTAACCTGTCTGATTCTCAGTGGGAGATTAGCAGCCGTTAGCCGTCACTCGTGCAGTTTTATTCTCTCTCTCTCTCTCTCTCTCTGTGTGTGTGTGTGTGTGTGTGTGTGTGTGTGTGTGTGTGTGTGTGTGTGTGTGTGTGTGTGTGTGTGTGTGTGTGTCCTTTTTGTATGAAGATAGAGGTTTATTTTTTTATACAGAACTACTTCTTTCTTCTGTCTCTTGCCCGTCTGCGTGTTTTAAAGCCCCTCTTGGCGTTACTGTAAATAAGAGTACTGTATTTTTGTGTCTCTTCTAAAAACTAAAACTTTAAGGCCTTTAATAAAGTAGTGCTTGCTTTAACGTCACCGTCTCTGTCTCGCTGTGGTGTTTATCGTCAACCAGGTGTGTTAAAGCATGAAGGTACAAATAAAATAGTTTAAGAAAAGAAGAGGTGTGTTGATGATGATAAAGCTGCAGGATTCTGATTGGTCAGGAGATTTCATTTTTAATCACAGATTTTTATTCATGGCCCGTACTAGCATGTTCTCGTTTCTATAGCAACAGCTGGTGCACAGGGGCATGAGCAGCAGAGGCTCCACTGATAAACAGATTGCTACAGTGACGTTTACTTGCAGGAAGGAGGCGTTTATTTAACCTTTATTTTAAACACAATAATTCATGTTCATAATTGTTTCAGATAAATCGGTGTAAACAATGATAAAAGAACCGCGTTTTTCCCGTTCCAGCGCCGTGTAACTCCACTTTACCTTTAACACACTTCATGAATCAGATTATTTTTGCATGAAGGCCTGGACATTCACATCACGTGCTCAAAACGTTCTTCTCCTCGAGTCGTCCATCACAGGTGGTGAAAAACGTACATTTCCGTTCCAACTCGGCCCTGTTCTCTGAATACCTTCAGTTCAGCAGGAAGTCCCATCATCTGAACTTCCTGAGGATCATGGGAAGAAGAAAATGTTTTCTCTTTTGTGATCTTGCGGTAACGAGGAGGTCATTGAAAGTACTACACTGTTACAACACTGTTAACCAGATGACCGACTGACTTGATGTCCTTATTGTTATTAGCATGGACGCTAGTTAACCACATTTTGTAGTTTTGTGTGTTTGTTAAATTCTGTGCTAAACACTCAACTCTGGTCATTTTGTACAAAATGCAGCAAAGAAACTTTTAGAGTGAATTATTGCCCGAGACGACGGAGAACGTTCTCCATCATGGGGAAGTTGCAGTGCTGCATAATAGTAAAAATAAATCTGTCATGGGAAAAAGAAAGTACACCCTCCTTCAATGACCTGTTTTAATTTGTCGAAACTTGTCCTCACCAATTCTGTTAAATAACCCCAGCTGAACACCAGCAGGTTTCATTATATACTCTTTTTTTCAGATAAAGTAGACCAACATTCAGAAACCAGGTGAGGATAAATAAGTACACCTGTCCTACTTCCACAGTCATTAAGAGTGTAATTAGCAGCCAGGTGTTACTGATCATTAAGAAGGTAAACTACTCCTATAAAAGCAGAACTTGGTGTTCTGGAGCACTCGGGGATGTAGCTGCATCATGGCAACAAGAAAGGACATCAGCCATGAACTCAGAGGAGCAGCTGCGGCCGCTCGTCGCTCAGGCGCGGGTCACAAGGCCGTCTCCAAACTATTTGAATTTCCCGATTCTACAGTGAGCGGGATTGTTTATAAACAGAGCCTTCAGAACAGTTGTCGGCCTGCTAAGGAACGGGCATCTCCGCAAATTCAGTCTGAGCTCAGACCGTTTAAAGCTCAGAGATGTGAAGAAAACCCCAAGAGCTTTATGGTGTAGCCTGCAGGCCTCTGTAAGCACATTAAATGTTTATGTTCATGACCGCACAATGAGAAAAAGACTGAACAAATATGGCTTTTTCAGCCAAACAGGAATGGCAGCTGGGACAATATCAAAATATAGAGCATGACGTAGGGTTGCAAAATTGCGTAGGAGTAAAACCACAAAGTTTCTGGCACAGTGACCTTTGGCTTGATTAGAGCAAGGTGGAGATGCTTAAAAAACCAAACACCTCAACTGTCAGGCATGGTGATGGAGGGGTGATGATCTGGGCCTGGTTACAGCCACAGGCCCTGCTATGTGAGGTCAACATCTCAATGAATTAAAGTGAACGGATATTCCACTGGCCATTTTAATAAACACAGGATTGGTTTATTCCGCTTTTATCCCATTCAGTGGAAAATTTCCATGCTTTGGGATATTTTAGGAAAGTTACAGTAATTAATGAAACGCTTTTGGGCGGTTATGAAACACGGCTGAGGTTAACTGAGGTTATTCTGTTGAAAATGATTCAGCTTCAAATGTTTGGTCAGGTTTGTTTCACACTGGTGCATTCTGGGTAAAACAGGAAACCACATGGTTAACCCCAAGTGCTGCTGTTTTCCCCTCACCACACTGAAATCACCACCTCGTTTCATTCTCCAACCCAACCTGACGGAGCGCGCGCGCGCGCACACACACACACACACACCTCCAACATAAACGCAACACATGACTCATGATAAACAACCAAACTTCATTTTATTTTACAGATGTTACAGGAATGTTATTTACAGCAATGCTTTTAAATTAGAATAAATCTCTAAATGTTGAACATCAACAAATAATTTAATGCTGTGATCACTTTGTCAGAAACAAAAAGTACATGCAAACATTGAGAAAAGTAAACAGACAAACATTTATACAAAAACCCTAAACAGCGTAAGGCGGCGGCAGCAGATCTGGAGTGTGTGGTGCGGAGCGCGCTCAGTTAAAGGCGCCGGGGTCCACGTAAGCGTACGCCTGGAAATCGCCCAGTTTCTTGCCGTCTTGGTCGTAGTGCAGCAGACGGAAGCACTGATCACAGAACAGGCACGGATCCATCGGAGCAAGAGCGTCGTTCATCGTTACCCATCTGAGGGAACAGTTACACATGGCATGAACGTTATTAAAGATGATCTGGGACGGAGTTTAGAGCGGGAAAACCTCAACAGCCAAAAGCATTCGAGATCTGAGATTATACAGTGTTTTAGCTAGCTAGGGTTAACAATCCAGTTAACAACCGGATTTATTTTCACACGAGCTCCTTCATCACCTCCTGACTGCGCTGTGATTAGCACGACATCGAGACATAAAAATAAAAAACCTCGTAACAGTCACCTGTAATTCCCTGAACAGGAATAACGGCAGCGTGTGCAGCAGATCCCCTGGAGCCGCTTATCCAATCATATACGTTCATGCAAATTATTTAGCTGAAAACAGTTTAGAGTAAAAGTTCAGATTTTTCTACTTGGTTTGTTTATCCTTTGAAGTGATGAGCAAGCTGATCACATGACATGCTGGCAAAAACTTTTCGGATGATGTTTAGAGACGTACAAGCAGGAGAATGCGTTTATTCTCGCGGTCTGTGGCTTGAAAAGACGACGCGCAAACAGAAAGCGTCTGAATGTAGGAGCTAGCAGAACGTTAGGGTTCGGGTGGAGACCCACAGGTGTAGAATGAGATCCCCAACATCTTATTCACGCTTGATTCACTGTGGAGGTTCTTCATGCGTCTTGATGAAGGTTTGCTGTGAGCTGAACGACGGTGTGCGTGAAGCGAGAACGCAGTCGAACGTCTCACCTGCTGATGTACAGGTGACACACGCAGCACTTCCGGGTCACAACGCTGTGCTTGTACGTCAGCAGCGGATACAACTTCCTATCCAAGCAGTCGTCCTTATGGACCAGCCTGAAGCACGCACACACACGCACGCACGCACGCACGCACGCACGCACGCACGCACGCACGCACACAACAAATACATGAGTTTTGTGATTTAGATCAATAAAATGATGTCACAGTGACACAGCTGTAATGCACATTATATTCTGAAATAAACAGTAAACTGCCTGGATTCGATTTTTTATATTCTTACATCTGAATCAGTTTAAAGAGCAGGAACACGTCAACTCTCTTACACGCGTGTGTTTATCTGTGTTCATCTGAAAGCTACACTGAACACACACAAACAACACACACACACACACACATCTGCACAACACACCCCATCTACACTAAACAAAAGACTCAGTTTCTAAATTACAGTTTATGGCTGCAGTGAAGTATCTAAATTAGTTCTTCTGGTTTGCTAATTAAGAATGAAATATTGTTCACGGTGTTTCATGTTTATGATCAGCACTCGTTATTTCAAGATAAAGTCAAAATGAGAATGTATTGAAATAACGAGTCACTAAAGTAAAAATAACAAAATAAGTCAAAAATAAAACCATAGCGCTAGTGGCTCAGGGCTTCTGGAATTTCGCCCCCTAGTGGAATGGCAGATCGTTTTTTTAATACTTCAATTCCATTAAAGTCCACAAATCTATTTATAACAGATTCTTATATCAGGAAGGCCGTGTGTGTGTGTGTGTGTGTGTGTGTGTGTGTGTGTGTGTGTGTGTGTGTGCATGTGTATGTGTGTGTGTGAATGTGTGAGTGCGAGGACAGAGACCTGACGTCTGTGAGGATGAGGACGTGTTCACAGTCCCCCTGATGGCAGTACAGGTACGGATATCCCACCTTCACCCTCAGATCACTGAACGTCGTCTCCTCCATCTTAGCCGTTTGAAACTCGGGGAAGTCTCTGGTTTTGGCCCAATCACGTGTTACCCTGTACACCAACACCGCCAACACACACTCGTGTTCCTCACTACACTCAGGTGCTGATGTCATTAATTACATTGTGTGTGTGTGTGTGTGTGTGTGTGTGTGTGTGCGTGAGTGAAATCTCTCCACAGCACAGAGATACACTTTAAAATTTAACACTAATTAAGGAGCAACATTTAAAGTGTTATATTAGACATTTACATTTAAAACAATCATTAAACACGTCTCTGTGGTCCTTACATGCTGATGTCGCGGCACTCAGGGAAGCGCATGTCGCTGTAGAAAATTCCCTCGAAGAAGAAAAACGCAGATTTGTAGTGATCCTGAAAACACAGAGAAAAAAATTTACACTTTTTATTCTCCTCTACAAACCCGATTTACTAAACAACATGGTTCAGGAATCTGACAAAACCTGATTGGATGAGTATAGCACCATGAGCACGTGTGTGTGTGTGTGTGTGTGTGTGTGTGTGAGATAGAGACCTTGCTGATGAACTGAGGCACCATGTCAGGTGTTTCACTGAACTCTCCAAACACCTGCAGGTCGCTCACGCAGCAGATGGCGTCTCGGAGCTCGGTGAGCTTCTGCGAGCCCAGAACATGCAGCGTCTGATACGCCCTCACGTGTTTAAACTAACACACACAGACACACAGACACACAGACACACAGACACACAGACACACAGACACACAGACACACAGACACACAGAGAAAAACATACTGAATATTTTCACTATTCATCAGTTATCATCACATTAAACATCATATATTTATAAACACATGCTTTTCTGAACCTGCTAAATAATTGATTTTTTGATGTTTTCATTTTAATTTCTTCTGTTTTCTAAAAGGCTAAATCGTAACTGTTACTGCCATCCCAATTTTTTGTACAAATTAAAACCCTTTTAACTTTACCCTTTATTTACCTTTATCACTCTTTCATCTTACTGTGTTTTCAGTAACTTGTCATAAGCTCCATTTTTAAAAGCACTGTAACATTATGTTGTTTCTGTATGGCGTTATGATGTCACTCTCGCGTCTTACTCGCTCAAACAGGACAGGGTAGATGACGTTGAAGGTGAGGATGATTTCCCCCTCGGGAACGATGTCTGAAGGGTCTTCAGGTCTCCTGCCCAGAGACAGCATTACCTACAATACAGCACAGAAAGCTTAAACCCTCACACACTCCTACACACGCGCTGAGAATAAACCGGTGGTGTACAACTGTATAATAATTGAACATCAGAGGGGTGCCAAAACTTTGTACCACACAACCTATGGATTACAGTCAGTAAGTCTATACCTACATAGTGACCCGTGTGTTAGTTGGAGGTGGTAAAGTGTATAATAGATTATTATCTGTGGCCTTAAACTTAAACATCAACACTGAAGGTTAATAGCTGCAGTTCTTCTGTTTGACCAGCAGGTGCCACTAAAGTGCGCCATGTAATAATAATAATAATAATAATAATAATAATAATAATGACATTTTAGTCTTATGTTTAAACTGCAGCTCAGAGCACTTTACATTGTGAAATAAACAAACAGTGAAAATGTCAAAAATAGAATTGTAAAAAGGAAAATAATAATAATGTAAACAATAATAGCAAAAACAGAAAAGATGAAAATATTAACAATTTAAAATAGTTTAATAAAATGTCCATACAAATAAAATAAGTGTGCCAACTAGAATAATATAAAAGCAATGTAAAGGTAAGGCAAATAATAAAAGCCAGTTGAACGCTTACATGAACAAAAACGTTTCCAGGTTACGCACTGAATCTCACTCACCATCTCATTAGCGTACATGTCGTGTCGTCCCACGTTGTCCCGCACCAGAGTCTTCTTATAGTCCAGTCTCCTCTTCCTCAGTCTGAGGACAAACACAAATAGCTATGAAACCGGCTGAATCCGGTCTCAGGAGCGTCACAAAAAGTGCAGGGATAAAATGTTTCACAAATAATGAAGAATATTTCAGTAGAATTAAAGCTGTGTTCAAACTGGTGGCTGAAGTGACAGAGAGGTCTCTCTCATACCATTAGGAACATTTCACACTGCAACACCTGCTGTAAACGTAAATATAATGTTTGAGCCGTACAAGAGCGATAATCTACAGGTCGGGTGTAAAAACTTTTGCTCTGCAGGTGTTTTTACTTACATTTACATTTACATTTTTATCATTTGGCAGACGCCCTTATCCAGAGCGACTTACATGTATCTTATTTTATACAAGTGAGCAGTGAAGGTTAAGGGCCTTTCTCAAGGGCCCAGCAGTGGCAGCTTGGCGGTGCTGGGATTTGAACTCACGACCTTCCGATCACTGGTCCAACGTCTTAACCACTGAGCTACCACTGACCCACAGCCTTTAAACAATACCCCCGAAGAACTGGGGGATAGAAAATGCTGACTGAAGTTCATCACGCGTTATTTCTCTTTACTCCCAAATGTCCTACAGTGTAACATAAAAGCAAGAGAAGATGCAGATAGTAATATGAAGGCGATGGCAGCGATGCCGGTGTAACGATCACCACATGGCTTCTGCCCTCATTAAAGCAGCACTGGATCCAGCACATCCTCTCATTTTACATTGTACTGTTTAATGCCAGGGTTTTTAGGGCAAAAATACAAAATTGCTCACAAGAACGTTGGTATGCAAGTACACACATTATGGATTATGCAGTAACAGTTAGGTGATCGTGTGTGTGTGTGTGTGTGTGTGTGTGTGTGTGTGTGTGTGTGTGTGTGTGTTTTAGGGACGTGTCATCGGCCGGGCTCGTCATTCTGAACCACCAGGTCATTAAAGCGGAGATCGAGGCCCGATCCAGCAGCTTCACCGCCTGCACCGACATGGGACACGCCCTCATCATCAACAACCACTACGCTTCAGACGAGGTACACGCACACTCGCTCGCTCGCTCACTCACTCACACACACTCTCACGCTCTCTCTCTCTCACACACTCACTCGCTCTCACTCTCTCATGCTCTCACGCTCTCACTCGCTCTCTCCCTCTCACTCTTTCCCTTTCTCTCGCTCTCTCACTTGCTCTCTCTCTCACTCGCTTGCTCTCACTCGATCGCTCTTTCACTCACTCTCGCTCGCTCTCTCACTCTCGCTCGCTCTCTCACTCGCTCTCACTCACTCACTCGCTCTCACTCACTCACTCGCTCTCACTCACTCACTCGCTCTCACTCACTCGCTCTCTCACTCACTCTCACTCTCGCGCTCTCTCTCACTCGTGCGCTCTCTCACTCACTCTCTCACTCGCGCGCGCTCTCTCTCACTCACTCGCTCACTCTCTCGCTCTCACTCGCTCGCTCTCTCACTCGCTCGCTCTCTGAGTTCAATTCAATTCAAAGAGCTTTAATAGCATGCCTATAAACATGTACAGTATTGCTAAAGCATTGAAATGAGACAGTTTCAATAAAACAAATACAGTAACAATAACAAAAATAAAATAAAATAAAAATAATAATAAAAATGAGGTAAAAATATAGGTAGTACAATAAGTCACGCTCTCTCAAGCTTCCTCACACACACATGCACTTCTCAGTAACTTTTTATAAACCCACATACACTGTATCTGATTTAATTGTATCGTGTATTGCAGATCCGGGAGAAACTGCAGCAGCTTCAGGAGAAGAGACAAGAAATCAACCAGAAGTGGCACGACAAAATGTGCCACCTGCAGATTGGTGAGTGTGTGTGGGCACGTGTGTGTGGGCACGTGTGTGTGGGCACGTGTGTGTATGTGAGTGTTTTTCCATTGAACAAGAATGAAAATGTGAATGCGTTCTCAGATACACAGGTGACATCTGTACCACTACTGCTATTTCTCTCATTCTCGTCTCTGTGTGTGTGCGCGCGTGTGTGCGTGTGTGTGTCAGTCATGGAGGTGCTGCAGTTCGGCAGGGACGCCTCCGTGGCCGAGTCGTGGTTAGCGGGTCAGGAGCCGCTCATGCGCGCGGCCGAGCTCGGCTCCAACGTAGACGAGGTGGAGAGCCTCATCAAACGTCACGAAGCCTTCGAGAAGCTCGCTGCTGGCTGGGAGGAGCGTTTCACTCAGCTCGAGAAGCTCACCACGGTACACACACACACACACACACACACTTTTCTCTTCACCTTGCTCTTTTATTTATTATCTGTGCTCTCCCTCACAGCTCGAACACCAAGAGATTCAGAGAAGGAAGGAAGAAGAGGAGAGAGCGCGGAGACCCCCGACGCCTCCCCCCGCAGAGGAAGTGGTACAGTCCGAGGCTGAGTTCGAGTCCGGAGCAAGGTTAATACATACCATGCCTCTTTCTCATCACCAGTTAATGAAAATGAAATTGAAGTCTCAGATGGTGTGTGTGTGTGTGTCTGTGTGTGTGTGTGTCTGTGTGTGTGTGTGTGTGTGTGTGTGTGTGTGTGTGTGATAACTCACCCTCTCTCTTCAGGACGAGTTTGGACCAGACCACTCTGAACCAGTCAGTGTCTGTGAATGGAGTCCACAGCGACCAGGACACGTCACAGGTTGGGCTTTACACACCTTCACCATGTTACACATTCTGTTCCACTGAAACACACAAACATTTGAGCGTCACTTTATTAAACATCATTCTGTGGTCCGTGTGTGTGTGTGTGTGCTTCATTCTTGTAAATGCTGTCCTGTGACTGTACACGTTCTATTGGATACTTGTATATGTACTCATATACATTAGTGTGTGTGTGTGTAGTCCATGACCTTGTAAATGGAGTTCTTATGAAATGTACTTGTGTTTGTGACACTAACTGTGCACTTTAAGAGCAGATCACATCTCGCACACACACACTAACTCTTCCTGTACACTTCTCTTACCTGCAGTCCTTATCGGTATCTGAACTCCCGAACGCGGAACCTAAACCTCTCACAAAACCGGTGTCTGTGCCTGTGCCCAAATCCTGCAAGGCACAGCAGCGTGTGAGTACTAACCCCATCAGCCAAGCGCTTCAGCCTAGCACCATCGCTAATCCCATCGCTTCCTGCGCTGAGCGAGCTAGCAAACCGGTGGGCGCAGTTCCCCCACTCGGCCTGCTAGAGGGCGCCGTGAGCCTCCCTGTGCTCTGCAGAGCTTTCCGTGTCCTGTCCAGTTTGTTCTGTTTAGTGTCCGTCTATGAAGAAATTATAATGATTAATCATAAAAATGATGTCAGTGTTTCCCAATGCCTTTTCATCACCACCATGGTGTCGGGGCTACTTTTAGTTGCCATGACGACAGGTCGTCACCCCGACAGCCGTGGTTTCAATCGAGATCGTCGGTATGACGGTTCATTCCTTTCGTACTGCAGTAAATTCACCTGGATTGAGAAACACTGAGATGCAAACGTAGTGATTTGTGTAACTTCTTGCTGTCTTGTGTTTCTCCTTTCTGTGGTTTGGTTCTGGCCTTTATGTCGACGTGGATAAGCTTCCAGAGCTGCAGGCAAAGCCGTATCACACAGCTACGCTAAAGACGTGAAAGATTCACGCTGGAGCTTTTTCAATTTCTGTTCATTCTGAACCATAAAGGCTGAACTGAACGTCACTTCCTCCTCAATTTCCTCTTCTGGGCAAAGCCCTGAATTTGTAGGAAATCCTTGCAGTCGGTTCAGTGCGCGTGCGTGTGTGTGTGCGTGTGCGTGCATGCGTGCGTGTGTGTGCTGTTTGCAGTGTTCTCCATATTGCGCCCAGGTCCCATGATGTTGCTGCCCGAGTTTGTCCATATGGCTGTTCTCGTCTTCATGTAGTGTGTGTGTGTGTGGGAGTGCGTGTCTGTGTGTGTGTGTGTGTGTGTGTGTGTGTGTGTGTGTGTTATGTCTATGTAATACAGAGCAACACTTAATTCTTGGAGCTCAAAAAACAAAATTAATTACATTTTGAAGCCCAAAAGCTCAGATTTCTGATCTTTATATTTAAGCCACATAAATTATTAGACACTAGCCATGATGTGCGACTTTTTCACCAAAGATTAGAGTTACAATTCTCAATTTGAATATGCGCATCAGTTCGAATTTGAAAAAATGATTGATTTAAAGTAGAATGTTCCAACCAGTCATATGCCGAAGGTTCTCGGACCTCAGTTCTTAACAGGAAGAGGAATAAAAAGGTACACGCTCTGTGTCGGCTCAGTTTACAGCGCAGAACACCTGTTTCTATTTAAAAGTGGTTGCGTTTGTATTTTGGATAAATATATATATATATGCATAGGTGCCAATATTTGTAGCTTACCTGTATTTTTTTTATTCATTTCTTTGACCCCTTGCTACAAATGTGAATTCATGAGCCTCTGCTAGCAAAAAAACTGTAACCTAAATATCTCAACTAGTGCATGTTATCCGAACCTCAAAAGGCGCACCGTGCACAGCACCCCCTAGTGTACAAAAGCAGTCATGACCCACAAGAGACAAAAACATAGAACGAATGAAACTGAAGCAGACGTATTAATGAATCATTCACACGCACATCAGTGCTAATGTTCCGCCGGCGGCGGCGTGTTCATTACATCAGCGCTTGAGTCCATGACCACTCATTCCCTCGGGTACATTAACATAGCAGTGACTCGCCTTGAAGACTCGGGCGGCGTCTCTGACTCGCACATGTCTGTGTGCAGGGCTCGGAGGCGGAGTCAGTGAACGGCCCCGGCCAGGACAGCGGGTTGGACACGGCGTCACGCCACGAGCCGTCGGCCACGCTGCCCGGCCGCGTAGAGGCTCCCTCTGAGGCCATGGAGGGAATGCTGTGCAGGAAACAGGAAATGGAGAGCCAGGGCAAGAAAGCGGCCAACAGGTACAAACACACCATCAGCAGGATGTTACAGAACTCTTACTAGTGTTACACAATTATGAGCTAATTCATATTTCAGCAAAGCCACAAGGAGGCGATGTTGAGCTCTACCACTGTTGCTGTTAAAAACCTGTTTTGTCTGTACGCAGGTCGTGGCAGAACGTGTACTGCCTGCTGAGGAAAGGAAGTCTGGGCTTCTATAAAGACAATAAGAGCGCGGCTAACGGCATCCCCTACCACGGAGAAGTTCCCATCAGCCTCGGCGAGGCCACCTGCGAAGTCGCCCATGACTACAAGAAGAGAAAACACGTCTTCAAACTCAAGTGAGACACACCGGCGGCTGCGTCCTGTATAAACAGCCTCCTACTTGTGATGTGAACAAGGATATCACCGAACGTAACACTACTTCTCATGATGTTATCGTGTCAGCGTTACGAGCGTTTGACACCGCAGACGCTGTCTATAAATGCTCAAAGCAGAAAGCGTCTCCGTAGCAACGACGAGTTTGTAGAATAACACCGGGTTTTAATCATCCGTCGTTCACGAGCGAGCAGCGCCACACAACGTCTGACACGTTCCCTTCTCTTGTGTTCCTCAGGCTGGGAGACGGAAAGGAGTTCCTGTTCCAGGCGAAGGACGAGGTGAGCCACGGAATACGACGCAGGGCCGTCCTGTCGGGCTGCTACACTCGCATCACGCCGATATGCAGCGGGGAAAAACAGCCCCGTCACTACACACAAACGTGATAGGCTCGCGTGTTTTATGACACGGCAGCACACGGGTGCAGAGCGTACAGTGTCCAGGGGCCGCTTGTGTTAAAATCAGAACATAAACAACAAAACTGAAAATGTCCCCAACATCTCAAGAGGAAAATTAATACTTATAGGTGTATTTTATTCATTTACTCTCTCTCTCTCTCTCTCTCTCACGTGCTCGCACTCTCTCTCGCTCTCTCTCTCTCTCTCTCTCTCTCTCTCTCTCTCGAGCTCTCACACTCTCACTCTCTCTCTCACTCTCTCTCTCTCGCGCTCTCTCGCG
>JAQMYM010000038.1:4566082-4578292 GCA_030014255.1 Parauchenoglanis ngamensis | reverse complement strand
TAATCCATTTTGGAATAAGGCTGTAACATAACAAAATGTGGAAAAAGTGATGCGCTGTGAATACTTTCCGGATGCACAGTATGGAAGGTCCAGTAAATGTGTCCTGATTTTCTCCCCTTAAACTCCATAAATCAGAACCATAGACAGTTCATCAGTAAACATTTAGTTTCTACATGGAAGTAAATAAGGTATTGCATGGAATAAAGATACGGGATGAAATGCTAGATAAGGTATGATAAAATATCATTAAGAAATGTATGCATGTACGTGTGTGTGTGTGTGTGTGTGTGTGTGTGTGTGTGTGTGTGTACACTTGAGTGAGTTTGCCTGTGTGTGTGTGTGTGTGTGCGCGCGTGCGTGCTTGAGAGATGGGGGAGGTGTGTGTGTGTGTGAGCTCAGCTGAAGAGAGGATATTTGTGAGTGTGTGTGTGTGTGTGTGCGTGCATGAGAGCTTTAAAAGGGAGCGGTGTGTGTGTGTGTGTGTGTGTGTGTGTGTGTGTGTGTTTGCACTTGCATGTGTGAGCCCAAGTGGGGGATGGTGTGTGTGTGTGTGTGTGTGTGTGTGTGTGTGTGTAAACATGTGGCTCAAAGAGATGACGTGTGTGTGTGTACGCACATATGTCCTTGTGCATGTGTGTCTGCACATGTGCGCTTTTAGAGTAGACTTGTTTGCGTTTTGTGTGTGCGTGCTTGTGTGTGTGTGCGTGAGTGAGGGAAAGAGAAAAACAGGACACAGAGAGAACAGATAAACAAAGAAAGAGAGAGAGAGGAACATTGTATGGAGGAAAAGAAGAAAAAAGTGTGTGAGAGAGGGTCAGTGTAAGAGACGAAGAGAAGATAAACAGATGGAAGTAGAGGAGAAAGTGGGACTCAGAAGAAGAGAGAAAGAAGGAGGGAGTGACAGACAGTGGAAAATAGAGGAGAGACAGAGAAGGGACAGAGGCAGACAGAGATAGAAGAGCAAGATAAAGGTGATAAAGAAGCATAGTGAGACCGAAAGAAGAAAAAGGAGAAGGCAAGATACATCAGAGATGACAGAGAAAAGGAGATAGATAGATAGATAGATAGATAGATGAAAGTGAGAAGCAGGCAGCGAGAAAAGGAGAGAGGAGAGTGAGAAACAGAGAGGAAGCGGAGAGCGAGAGAAGAAAGTGAGAACCAGAGGAAGAAAAGGAAGACAGAGAGAGAGAATAACAAAATTAGAACTAGAGAGAGAAAAATGAAGAAAATAAGACAGATAGAAAGAGGATGAAGGAGAAAAAGAACAAGGTACAGAATAGCAGACAGAGTGAAAGAAGGGATTGGAAGAAGAAAGTTAGAGACAGAGAGGGAGAGAGAGTGTATAATGAGAACAGAGGATGAGAAGGAGATAGAGAAAGAGAATGCCTAAGAAACAGAGAGGGGAAGAGTAGAAGCTAGTGAGAGAGAAAGAAGACAACAGTGAAAGGAAGAGCGAGGAGATGAAGAGAGAGAGAAGTACAAAGTGATCAACAGAGAATGAGTGTCCTCTTACTTGGACTGAACACACACACACACTCACACGCGCGCGCACACACACACACACACACACACACACACACACACACACACACGTGTCCGTCATACAGCACCACTGTCACCATGCTCTAGAATGGATTGAAAGACCAGCAGGAGGACCGCAGGACGGCGAGAACCCTGAAGTTCACAGTACAGTGTTACATCTGGCAAACAAAGCAGCAGGAGGCGGAGCAACCAAGATGGGGGCGTGGTCATTTCACAGGTTTATGCAGAGTCAGCCAAAATACTGCATTCACACTTCAGGAACACTTCTACAGAAATGTCTGGAAGCTAACGGCCACCACTTTGAGCGCCTCTCGTAATTGTAGGGGCCAAAGGTAACTTGTGTTAATCTCGTGATGTCTGAATAAATTTGGTATTCAAATATTTACACAGATTTTTCTTTTCCTGAAGTGTGTTTTGGCTGACTCTGTATTTATGAGCTTGTTCTAATATGCTATTGTTTCTATAGTAGCAGCTCATATACAGGGCGTGCACAGGAGACGTGCTGATAAAGGAAAATAATCAGTGTTCGTAAGATTGTGGATCATTTTCCTATTACAGCGTGCTTCATCATGTTTTATTCCTTACTACTTAACTATATTCCATCTCTCTAATTCTCAGTTGCCTAGCAACAATGCTGGCTTGATTGCAACCATCTGAACACTTGACTGGCTACAGCGACAGGAAGTAGCTATTCTGATACGCACATTGGTAACTGGGTTAGTGAGTGTTGCTAAATAAAAACACAACATGCGCACACACACACACACACACACACACACACACACACACACACTATGCTCTCCACTCAGAAATTAAAATCGTGTGTGAGCGTCAAGATGGCCGTTGTGCTAGCTATGTGACAGTGTAACCATGGCAACAGGCAGGAACGCCTGCTAGTCACCAGCGTATGTGAGGTGAACACAGGGTTAAAAGACAGCGTTTCTTTTTCTTTGTGCCGCACGTTGTTTTTGGAACATACACACACCACACACACGAGAGGGCCGAGGTGACTCCTGCAGGGTTCTACAGCACGACTGGTCTAATTTATTTATTATTATTTTACAGAAACGTGAGTACAGTTGGGATTTAGGAGTGCATGTGCAAGATCAGATTTTTATCCATACATTACTGAATAACTGGATTTAGTATTTAATTATTGCCACACTCCTAGTTCATACACACACACACACACACACACACACACACTTTCTCCTACTCTTTAATTTATACACACCTTGGAAAGCAATTAAACTAGTGCATGAAAGAAAAGTTCTCTCTCTTTCTTTCCCTCCTGCGTTTGCTCTCTCCTTCTATCGCCTCTCTTTCCAGCTCCCTCCCTCCCTCCCTCCATCCCTCGTTCTGTCTCTCTCTCTGTCTGTTTCTCTCCCCCCTCTGATCTCTCTCTCTGTCTCTCAAATTTTAGTAGTGTGTTTTCTGACAACGCTTGATCAAGACGCCTGACATGTTACATACAAATTGGACACATAAATGCGCCTGCGTTCTCACCACACACACACATGCACAAACCCACACCCTCTCAGATCCAGATGGAGGGTCGACCAGATCAATATCCAGTCAGCAAGACTAAGTCTCATCACAGCTCAATGAATATGTCAGTCTCTCTCCCTCACACACACACACACACACACACACACACACACGGACAACACATCTGTAACTATGGGACTGAGCACATCTTCACGCTCATTTAATTAAGCATTCTCAGTTGCATCTGTGGAAAATGATCTCAGGCTTTCATAAAACAAACACTGAACTCTTAAACACCGAGCTGTCACCAGTTCATTTACTCTGTTCATGCGATGCTGAAGTTTATACGCCAAATATGAGATGTGAATATTATATTAGAGATGTGACGCTTCAATTTTATACTTTAAAATTGCCAGAGATCTACAGATTAAACATATGATGCCGAAGTGTTACAGATTAAAGGTGCAGTGCCGTAGTGTTACAGATTAAAGGTGCAGTGCCGAAGTGTTACAGATTAAAGGTGCAGTGCCGAAGTGTTACAGATTAAAGGTGCAGTACCGAGTTACAGATTAAAGATATGAAGCTGAAGGTTTACATATTAAAGTTTCAAGGCTCTGAATCAGCCAGATGCTTGTTGTTAATCCCACTGTGCTACCGGTCTCTTCTGGGAAAGTTGTTATTATTTTGAAGAAATCCTGTAATAGAATCTGATTTATAAAACTCTGGGTGAAGAGCAGATAATGTTAATAAATAACTAAATAAATACACATAACCTCCCAAATCTGTGAGTGAAATTGACTCGGTTAAAGAGCACAGTCGCTGTGTTTAGGAGTTTAAATCTCTTTAACCTTGATGAACTTGCTGAACAGTGAAGTGTTACTGCATTACACAGAGTAGCTGTGTGTTTATTTTAGCCATTTTCCTAAAAGAATATTTCATTTCCGTCTGTCGGTAGAGGAAAGCCATTTTAATTGCTTCCATCGGATCTGTAATGACTTCTGTTTCGCCCGTCGTGTCGTTGTTCCCAAACGACGGTTTACCTTGCCAGACCTGGCAACCCGTTTTCCAATCAAATGGGTTGTAAGAGAACACGAAGAGGGGAGGGGCCGAACGATTGATTAGCACATTGATTAGCAGTTTATTGACCACTGTGTGTATGAGGTGATTCATGCCTTATGCCAGTGGTTACATTCATGAGGGCGGCCTATGATAAAAGGAACGTGTGTGTGATTTGTGTGTTTGTTACAGACGTGGTTGCAGTAGGAAGAGAAAGGGCACACCGGTGAAAGTGTGTGATAGAGTCTTTGCCACAGAAGAAGAGGATACCTTGGAGCACAGCTACGGACCAGGTGAGGAGTGTGAGTGTGTGTTGGTGTGCACGAGCATGTGTGTGTTCTTGAGAGACTGTTTTTATAACAAACAAATCATCACTGCTTTCTAGTACTAGGAGCAGGCCTTTTTATCAGGCCTCAGTGGCGCCCCCTGCTGGTGCACTGCTGCAGCCTAGTTACTTTAGGCTGTAGACTAGTTGCAGGCTAGTTTTTGTACCAGTAGTGGTGCTGTAGTTCATCGCGTATTCTCTTTTCTTTATTATGACACAAAAAGGAAGACAGAAGCGTGTTTACGTATATGCCACTAAATTGTTTAAGTAGCGTCTGATAGCTTTTCATGCAGTATACAGTACACACTATGATGGCTTGCAGCCAGATAAGGCATAATATTAATAGCACTCGTGTAGCAGTGCATGATGGGAACATGTGATAGATTAGAGTTAAATCCTAGCATTTCGTTCTTCGTTGATTTTACCTGTAAGAAGCCGCTGCACTTGTTTGTTTGTGACGTGTTATAACACAGCATCCAAACTTTCCAGCTGCGTCACAAAGACAGAAGTCGAAAAACTTGTAATTAGCATGACATGATGCAAGCAGTGTTAGTGCCAGGAGATCCTCCTAGAGTAGCGTTCTCACCGTAAACACTAAAACAAATGGGCACTTTACAGTCAGGCTGATGCAGGAATGACATAACAGGAACCTGCTTCAGGGAAAGAGAGTGTGTCTGAAAGTGTGTGTGTGTGTGTGTGTGTGTGAGAGAGAGAGAGAGAGAGAGAGAGAGAGAGAGAGGGGGAATGTCTGAAGCATGTATATGATAAGTGTGTGTATGTATGTGTTTCAGGTAATGGTCAGGAAAGAACAGAGCACAAACACAGATCTGGTCCATACTGCACTGCTGAGTCTGCTCAAGCCTGGTGAGTGTGTGTGTGTGTGAGTGTGTGTGTGTGAGGAGATGAGATATTGTGCATGTATTTATGTGACTGTGTTTGAGTGTGTGTGTGCAGTTGAGGGAAGATAGCGGGTAATTGTTTGTGCGGTTGGGAAGATGTGTGTGTGTGTGTGTGGTTGTGTGTACGTGCGTGTGTGTGTGTCTGGATTACTGGAATGTTGGCTGTGTGTGTTTATTGCAATGTGTTTATTATCTTTGGGTCAATGATGGAATGTGTGTGTGTCAGTGTGAGTGTTTAATACAGTGTGTAGTTGTGCAGGCAGTGCGTGTGTATGCGTGTCTGTGTGTTTGTGTTTAGCCACAGTGAAGATGATACTGTGTGTGCGTGTGTGTGAGTGTGTAATATTCCATGTTTATATGGAGCTTCATTGAATTCACATTACTGCTGCTTCAATAAAGAAAAGTGAGCGCTAAATTAAAAAGTGTCTCACTAACAACGCGCATAAAATAAAATTACGTTACAAAATGCGAAAGTGTTTTACTTTGAGCTGAGTAAAATTTAGTAAGAAACAAGAAAATACAGGACAACATGCACAACATCAGAAAGGTCTTATTGAGTGAAGTAAAATAGAATCAAATTCCAAAAATATAAATATGTAAATTATATAAAAAAAGAAGTAACAGGTAATACTTATTTGTAAATAATGAAAAAAAGTCATATTTGTATAATGAAGTAAAAAAAGAGTATGGAATTATTAAAACAGATTTTAGGGTGAAGTAAATATTAAAGAAAAAACATGAATGGAATCATTTAAACAAATTCTTATTCATAGCATTATGGAAAAAAATAAATGTTTACTTATTAAACACAATGCTGTCTCACTTAAAGAGCACACTGAAGGTAATATTAAGTTAAATCTCTCACTCACCGTTTCCCAGCTGTGTATTTCAGAGTCGGGCATTTTTTAAAGAAGTTGAGTGTAAACGTAGCACAGACATCAGCGCACACGCTGGGCTCGAAGTCCCAGAATGCAGTGCAGCGGAGTTACAGCAGAGACTCGGCTTAACTAGTTACCGACGTTCCTGATCTCAGTGACAGTTGGAGCTCTGGAAAGAGCAGCGTGTACAGATGAGGAGGAGAAAGAGATGGACAGGCTGAAGCACTAAAGCGCCGCTGCATCACTCTCTCTTCAGGGAGAGCTGAAGCGAGCATTAAATCCCACTGCACCACTATCATCAGATATTTGCACAGCATTGTGGGTAATGTAGGAAACTGCTACCCGAAGTGGAAACTGAGCAGCATGTTCATGTTCCCTGGAACTTCTCATCTCCTGCTGCTCAGTAGAACGAGTTCCTATCTGTGCTCTGAGATCAGTGAGACTCAGGAACACACAACTGTGGGATTGTGTACGTGGCATTGATTGATGTGCTGTATATGCTGCTCTCTCTCTCTCACTCACTCTCTTTCTCTCTCGCTCTTTCACTCACTGATTACCATCATCTATCTATGTCTGTCTTTTTTTGCCCCTCCCTATCTCACTATGTCTCTCTCACTCTCTGTATCATTCTGTCTTACCCTTGTCTTTATTCTGCCTCCCTCCCTCTCTCTCTCTCTCTCTCTCTCTCTCTCTCTCTCTCTCGCTCTCTCTCTGCCTGTCATGTCTCAACTGTCTTTGTCACCGTTTCCCCTCCTCTTCCTTCTCACTCACTACTCTCTCTTCTTCTGTTGACTGTCCTCTGTTTGTCTTTGTCTTTCTCTATCCTGCCTCTCTCTCTCTCTCTCTCACTCACACTCGTGCTCTCTCTTTCTCTCTCTCTCTCTCTCTCATTCTCCCTCACTCACTCACTGTCTGTCATGTGTCTCTTGCCTTCTCTTTCTCTCTCGCTCTCTCTCGCTCTCTCTCCCTCTCATTTTCTTGTTTTTTTGTATCTGTTGCTCCCCCTCCCTATCCCCTCATCCTTTGTCTCTCTCTCTCTCTCTCTCTCTCTCTCTGTCTCTCAGTCCTGCTGAGACGGGGGAGCAGAGCTCCAGCAGCGGGAGGGGAGCCGTTCTCTACCCACCGCCCAACTGCCGCATCCGGGAGGTGCACTGTGGCAATCAGGTGCGGCTGGTCGTCGTCGCGATTCGCGACATCATCAAAGGCGAAGAGATCACCGTCGACTATAATCCAAGCGAGTGGGGGGAAAACACCATGACGAGGGTAACCATGGAGATTGTCGCACACATTTTAACACTCAGAGCTTAACTAATGTTATTTTTGGTGATCAGAAAGGTGCATTGTGTATATTGTGTGTGCTGGTGAGTAACAATAAAAGTTAATAGATAAGCTACAAAGTAGATTTATAGAAGTGTGAAACTGTACATCATCAGGAGCTTTCACACAAACGGAAAGGGGAAACCATATATAATCCTAGCAATCATCATGCTCATGTGTAATCAGTCTCGATTCCATCCAAGCTAGCGTCTGTATGATTACTTAACAGGACAGGTACAGCTTTGACAACAGGAAGACAGTCAGAGTGTCAGTTATTTATTTTATTCTTATAACCTATAGTTATATAATGAATTTATTATACCATGTAAATTAATAGTCAGTTTTGCATGTGAGGATTATTAATATCGCAGGAAACCAGTGTGACAGTGTCACCGTTACGTTTATGCCATTCTTATGCCTTCTTTACTTTATTGAAACGTATATCAGTGATATTAGATTATTTATTTCACTTTTAAGCAATATTTTGGTATAAAATTTCTCACATACAGTATACTCACAGGCATGTAAATAATATTTATACCATTAACAATTTCTTGCCTAAAAAGTCAGGTAGAAACCTGTAACTCCATGGTACGATATTAATATACATTAAAGAGTTTTTAATCACTCAGGTGGCATTATGAAATTTACTATGGTTGGTGGTCAGTCTGGCTGTTCAGCCAGTTGCCCTATGTGTGTGTGTGTGTGTGTGTGTGTGTGTGTGCATACTGTATGTGTACTATGATTACTGTGATTATTGCTGGTAAATGATTGATCCGTACATGACGTGTGTGTTCTTGTGTTGTAGGGGTTACCTGGCTCAGTGCCTGCTGCAGGAAGCGAGCCACCTTCTGACCATGAGAAGAAAATTAAGAAGGTATACTCACTGCTAAATTTTCACCACTCATACACGCTTAACACACAGAAATGTGGTTGTACATTATAAAATAGCTCCTCATTTTACCACCTTTATGAGTGTATGTGAAAGAAGTAAGTCTTAATAGCAAAACTGATATTCAGCATATATTGTATAACTATATAGGCTGTACATACTGTATAGATATAATATGATTCAACTAGAGCAAAATATTTAGTGTAACTGTAAAAAACATTACAAACCCCTTCAGTACAGGATTATTTATCTATTTATGAACTGTCTGTCCATGGAACACATTTATATAAATACTTTTTATAGGCATAAAAGCTTTGATAATGGTGGGCTGTGATTTCCACCACAGTGGTAGAACCGTTATCACTTGTAACAAAATTAGAAAATCACAGACCTGCTGGCCATGCTTCACAGACCCCTGGAGAACCGCACTTTGAGAACCATGAGACTAGATTTAAAAAACAGGAATGTGAAATCATTGCTGAAACAGCTGACTGCTTTAAATGTCTCATGAATAGCAAATTGTATTATTGTATTGCCTTTTTAACAATAAAAAACTTACATTTTTGCCTTTAAAACACGCACGTCCTTAGCCCTTTTGTAAAAAACTGATTTGGGGGTGGGTCTGCATGTAAGCTCATCATATGAGCTAATCTGAGTCTGATAAAGAAAAGCGAATTAATTGATTAATTAAATGAGGACAGTATGGTAGCCACAAACTCATCCAAAGAACATGGTAAGCTATCTAGCTAGATAACGTGGTTATTGTTAAATAGACATTGTTTGACATTGTATAATTTACCAAGTTTTAATAAATCCCTTAAAATATAGCAATACAAATTTAGGCTCAGCTCCTGAATGCTACTTGTGTTGGTTTGTGCAATTCTGAGCAGTCGAACCAGGCACGGTGATGCGACAGCAGTGCCAGATGCCTCCTCTAGAGTCAATCCGAGGTTCACATTTCTTCAATTAGGACTCACCAGATTGTGAAACTATAGCTAATAGCATAGCGTAACCAGAGTAGTTGGGGGAAGGGGCAGAAGGACATTAGCATTTTTTCCAACACACGTAATCTCTTTTTCTGTCTCTTATTGTCTTTATTTGCATCTCTCTTTCTGTTTGTCCATGAACCCAGTATAATATAACTGTTTCGTAAAGGTCACTTTTTCATTTGTGTCTGTTTTGATTTCTTTCTTCAGTTTTTTTATACATGTAAGTGTTCTCTCTCTCTCTTTCTCTCTGTCTCTCTCTCTTTCGCTCGCTCTCTCTCTCATTCTCTTTAGGAGGAGGAGTCTGGCTCTGGTCCCGTATCAGATTATGTCACTCCATCCTGGTCTCTCTCTCCTAAATCCTCTCAGCTCTCTCACTCTGAGCTCAGCGACTCAGATGACGCAGAACCACGCAGCCGGACGCCTCGACGTCGCAGAAAGCATCGCAAACTACCCTCTTCGGCTGCGGCTAACACTAACTCTAACGACAAGAGGAAACCGCCTCACCCCCCGCCTCACCGGCCACCGGGCCGACCTCCAACGCAGCCTCTGCCCCACTCCCTGCCCTCGTGTCCCCCTCAGCCTCCTGCACCTTCCAGGCCTGTGTTTAAATGCCCCGCCCCTGCCGGGGTAGGGGGCAGCACCGTTAATGTCAGCGCAGATAGAGGCGTGAGCACTGTGATGCAGAAGCAGTGTTGTGTGTACTGTGGTCGCCATTACCGCTCTCTCCTGCGCCATCTCGACAAACACCACACCCACCAACCAGATGTACGTGCGGCCATGTTAAAATCGCAAGGCTCTGCCCACCTGCCTCATCACCATGCTTCTCTGCCTTCATCCTCCTCCTCCTCCTCCTCTGCCTCAGGGCACAATCGCAACCACAGAGAAGCCATCGTTGTATCCACACAACAGTCTCCGCCCCCTCCTCCTCCTCCTCCTACTTCTGTTTCTCCAGCCAGAAAGAGCCCTGCTCTCACAAGCCCCTCCCCTCGCAAAAGCCCGGCCCCTCCTCCACCCACTACACCACCCAGAAGGGGAGGAGGTGTCCCAGTGTCGGTGCTGAAGAGAAGCCCACCCACTCCAGTGACACCACCCAGGAAAGCAGGACGTAAAAAGAAAGAGAAAGAGGAACTGGACATGATGGAGAAGATGAAAGAGGAGTTTGTGGAGGTGTTGAAGCAGGTGGAAGACCCTAAAGTGGAGGAGGAAGAGAACGAGGAAGAGGGAGAGGAAGATGATGACAGCAGTGCAGAGGACAAAAGTGACCTGTCCAGGTAAAATCTCAGAGTGGATTTTGCATTAAAAAATTTCTGTTTTTAAAAAAAACAAAGGGCACCAGCACTTTAATCTAATCATGAATCTTCTCTTCCTTGTCTTTCAGTTCTCGCCGTCCCCACATGCTGCCCTTGCTCTCGTCTCTGTCCTCCCTCGTGCTGTACCTGCGGCGTCTGCAGCACTCAGCCTTCATCTCTCTCTCACGTTCCCCTCAGTCAGCTGAAGCCTGGCGTCTGCTCTGCCACTCCAGCCTGGCGCTTCTCATCCTCTACAACCGCCGCCGTGAGTGTGAGGTTTCCAAACTCACAATCTCTGAATATCAGGCTCGGGTGACTCCTCAGTCCTGTGCTCCATTGCCCCCCAGTGCTCTTACGCCCCTTGAAGCTTCCCTTTCCCCCTTTGAGAGGCTTGTCCTGCCCCATCTCCCTCGAGTGGGTGTCCAGGGCAAACGAGGACGAGTGCAGCCCCTGATTCTGCCACCTCACTCTGAACATTGCCTCGAGCTTCTTTTACAAACAAGGGCAGGAGTCGGGGTGGATCCACAGAACCCATATGTGTTTGCTCGGCCATACCATTCTCCCGCCACCCCTCTCAGAGGTACAGATCTGCTACGAAATTTGGCCAAATCAAGCGGAACGCGCCACCCAAGGGCTCTGACGCAAACACGCGTTCGTAGACAAGTCGCAATTCTTACCCAGTTACTGATGCTGAGTGAAGGCGAAGAGGAGAGACAGCGTGGAGCTGCGCAGCAGAGATTAGAGAACTTCCTCCAGAAAGAGTACCATGTGACCCAGAGCTGTGCTACTATTGGCCAGGATCCAGGGCTCATGGGACTGATTGGGCGCGTGGTACTGTGTGGGGAAAGAGACGGTGTACTGTTCCGAGGAATGAGTCTCCATCATATCTGTTTAGAGCTGGATGGTGAGTTTGTGTGTAATCCTGCTGAACAAAATAAGCAAAAACCAAATATGTTCATGTTAGACCCATACAGGCCCGAGTTATCTTAGAAATATTAAAGAATAATTCAATAAGAGACTGAATATTATTCTAAGGTCTGTTAAACTAAAAATATAAACCATTACAGCTGTACGTGCAACAATGAAATCCTCTCTGTCTTCTCTCTCTCTCTATTCATTTCAGTTTATTGTTTTATTAGAATACTTCTTAAATTGAATCTTGGTTTCTAGGAATATTAATGTACAATAAAACAGGCAGCTGAGCACTGTAAAATCATTTAACTGTACAGAAGCTTAAACTTTACAATCGTGCGTGTGTGTTCGTGAGCAGTTATGTCGGGGAATTCTGCCGATTCGCTGTCGGAGGAATCCGATGGAGAGCAAGAGAAGGACAAGAGTGAATCTCCGACCATCATGATGAAAAAGTCCTCCAGCAGCACGAAGCCCCCTCGACTCAGGAAGATGAGCGCCTCTCCTTTCTCTCCCAGCCGCAAGAGGAGTTCAGGACAGCCCAAAACCGGTGGGTGGGTGTGTGTGTGTGTGTGTGTGTGTGTGTGTGTGTGTGTGTGTGTGTGTGTGTGTGTGTGTGTGTGTGT
>JAQMYM010000038.1:4543009-4555121 GCA_030014255.1 Parauchenoglanis ngamensis | reverse complement strand
AGCTGAATGTTTGCCATAGTAAATGTTTAACGTACCTTAGTTGAAGTTTTGTTGATAGTATTTTCGGCAGATCCGCCTCTAAGGCTTTTTTACACTCAACCAAACAGTTGTTGCTGTAAATCTTCCAGTTGTTAACTGCCAGTGAATCGCTGTAAAGTTTACAGTAACTTTTATTCAGTGTACGACATAAATGATCAAAAGGAAGAATTCTTTTCTAAAGGAATCTGAACACAATTGTTAAGCACTGGAAAACTCGCACTGGACAAAAAGGAGATTGTGTAGACGAACGGTACAGTTCTGTGACGGCTCTTTTTAATAAACACTGCATAATGTAAAAATAGTTTTCATTTGATTCACCCTCATAATTGTTGACTATATGAAGCAGAATAACACCTTTCACACAGCACCCTGCAAAAGCCCACGGTGGGGAGGATTCCTGCGCTGCTCCTCCGATCGGCACTGCTCTCAATAGCTTTACATATATATATATATCATCTTGAGACTGTTTCAGGTTGTATATATTTGTCATTTGATTAAATTTTTTTATATTATCCAAGAAAAAAAATAGTGATCAGGAATTTGTGACTTTCGCGCAGGCTTTTGGAGTCGAAGAGAACGTAACTGTCCTGCTGTTTGGATACGAAGAGCGACAGTACTAACTCTCCTCAGCGAGTTCCTGCTCACGTCTGTAAAACGTGTCTCCGAGCGTGTTGAGCTGCACCGTGATGTCACACAAAGCAAGAAGTCTCGTGTCTTGGAGGAAGAGCACGTTAGCCCTCACACTCCCGGGGACCGCGCTTACACAGGCTAGGAAAGTCAGCAGGCATTAAATTAGGGATGCATCACTAACATTTTGGGACCGATACCAAAATGACCGTCCCACTTCCGCTTAATCAGTCAGGGACGTCACCGAACATTTTATTCATCTGCGTTTGTGTTTCTGTGATCTAAATGGATGCATTATAGCACATGTCCACGCACTTCAGTTTCTAGGCTCATGATCTAGTTCTTCCTCCTAGTATTTTGAGTTTGCAGTTTGAAATCTGTCCATATCGCTGTTATTCTGTGTCCTTTGTCCCTCTGCGTGATAACGTCCACTAGGATTACGCCACAGTATCACCTGGTATAAGATGTTATAGATTTTACATTTTTATGAGTAAATTAGTGCGGAATTGAACCAACAGAGTCAGTATCCGTATCGATGCATCCCTAGAGAAAAAAATCATTTCGTTGTTATTTCCTGTATGAGGACCAGTGAATCACGCCATGACATCAGGATTCCATTAAAGCAGACTTAATCCTGCGTACGTGAACTCGTGCTTAGGGTAAGACTGTCCAATAAACATGATGCGGTAAACAGAACGGTTACAGTCGTGCCCCCAGGAGCAACTGCTACAACAAGATAAAACCAAAAACGCACTAGTGATAGACTCGCTTTCCTCATCTCACATCGGAAAACTGAAAACAGCTGGGCACTGAAATGAGAAA
This sequence comes from Parauchenoglanis ngamensis, assembly GCA_030014255.1. Taxonomy (NCBI): domain Eukaryota; kingdom Metazoa; phylum Chordata; class Actinopteri; order Siluriformes; family Auchenoglanididae; genus Parauchenoglanis; species Parauchenoglanis ngamensis. Next base: position 4,553,633 of record JAQMYM010000038.1, on the reverse strand, counting down.
AGAACAACATTCAGTGCTAGAACTCAGAATGCGCTGATATTTTTGACGCATCAGGATACGGTTTACGACATTACCAGAGTGTTGCTGCTTTAACGAACTGAATTACAGCGTTACTGTCTCGGACAATAAACGCACAATGCTCCTCCTTTTGTCCACATACTGTTGAATCCTGGCTTCTGATTGGTCACTGGTGTTGATTCATATTCAGCATAAGACATGTTTCTGTATTAAAGGCCATTAGGAGACGTTTATTTAACATTTGTGGAAGGAGTCTCCAGCGTCAGCGCTTTGTAACAGGTAACGCTGGAACCTTTCAGCGCAGAGCAGATTACGCTTTCTGGGTTCTTGGTAAGTTTTTTTGTCTTAACTTCGAGAGAGAGAAAAAGAGGCTGATGAGGATACGATCTTTATATGTAACTTTAAACCAAGTGAGAACTTTGTTTCGTTGGATGTTACACAATGTTAAATCTAACAAACAGTGTGTTGTTCTTTAATACATAAAAATGGTACCGGTTGGCAATTTGCTGTGGCGTTAGAGGAAAGAAACACTTGAGGACAAATAATCAGCTTCAGGATGGTAAGTGTAAGCCCACTCCATCACACCACACTGTCGTTGATTATTTCCCTGTAACAGCACAACACACTCTGTCCATACCGTGTGTTTCGTAAAGTGTGGACATCACCACGTGTTTGTGCTTCACTGCTGTGACCGATCTGATCATGTCCGACACGCAACATGACACTCTTCTCGCTAACAGTCACTTGAAGCTCGTTCTGGCCAACATCCTGTTTATAACATCCAGCAGTCCACCGCTGTAAACAGTTACATATGTTTAGCTTGTCATTTCCTCTGATGTCTGCGGTTCATAAGATTTAACAAATGCTTTAAGACATTAAACCTCCGAAAAACTATTCTGCTGTCATGCCAGATGCATTACAAGGCTAAAGTTCAGCACAAGAGTGCACTTAAAGTGGCTCTAGGTTCAAAATGTAACTTAACTTAAGGGTTAAGTTGTGTTAATACGGACAGAGATAGAGAGTTAGGTAGAACAACCTTCTTCTCCGGAAAATTTAACAAATTCTTGTCTAACCGGTTCAGGGAGTGCAATTACTGCTCTCTCAGTCCAAACTACAGGGAACAGTGAACATGTCCAAATGCACTTCATTTCTACATCCTGTTTCTGCGCTAGTTTGTGCTAAAATGCTAAAAATAAATGTACCAGTAGAAGCCAAGACTTTTAGATGAGCAATTTTCATCTCTTTTGAACGATTCAGCTCATTTGACTCGCCATTAAGAGTCGACTCTTTCAGTTCGCAAATGACTCATTTGTGATCATTTTTCTAAACCGAATAAAACAATTGTGATGTTTTGTATTTGCTCTTTATTTTTTTGACTAAATTTGTGTCCTAAAATCTTGCAGTCCATGGAAAGGTTTTGATTAAATTAAGCTGGAAGATTAAGAGCAGTGATTAGGTTTACATTTATATGAAAACGGCTCGTGTGCGCGAGTCGGCTCACCTCAAAGGTCTGTTCAAAGAGTCGACTCGCTAGCAAACGACACATCACTATTAGAAATGTTAAATTATCATTCGAAATTCAGTAGTGTTTAAGCACCTGAGGAAAGTGTCATATTCTTAAAAGGTGTGTTGCTTTTGTGTGAATTTGTGCTTGCTCCACAGGAAGGTGATGTTCAAGTTGTTAAACTCAAAAGTTGCTAAAGAGCCAGGATAATGAATGCCTAGCGTAAATCGTAAACTATCTAGCTAAGTAGCATGTAGCTGTTGAGTCTTTAAAGACAGTGTGATGTGGGCATGAGACAGAATTGTCAGGAGGATCTGTTTCTCTCAGTTACATTAACAAGACAAAAAACTGACCTCTGGCTACGAAAGCGAGCGTGATCTTATCGTACACACGTCTGTGTTTGAAATCAGATGTTTAGTAAAGAGACTGCGGCAACACTGCAAACCGTGATAAACACACACAAGCTTTGAGTCTGTGTTTGACTGCAGCATTTCTTTAAGAGTTCTGCATTCTACGTGCTCTGCTCCGGCGTGTTTGCTTCCGCTTCCTGTCTCGTCATGTTCTCCGAACTCTGCACTGTTCTGGGATCAGACGGCTCTGTGCAGTCCACATGACACACTGACTCGCTACTCATGTCTCTCTCTGATCCATCCTGAACATCAGGACTGTCCTCAGAACATGTGACCGGAGCTCCGCCCTCTTTCCCAGCATCCTCGGCAGGTATCGTACTGCTCACATGGCCACGGGTTGCCAGATCTTCATCACTGTGTAATGTTTCTGGCTCGTAACTGTGTGATGCTCTCTCTGCTGGATTCGTCTGTGAGCCAGTGGTGGTTTCTGTGGCAAGATGTTCACTGGATTCAGGTGTGTGAGTGTGTTTTAAGGCGACCGTGCTGTGATGATGACGATGATGATGATGATGATGATGGTGCAGCCTGGAAAAATCCTCAGCAGTGAGAGCTGTGTCTTCTGTCACTTCCTCTCCGGTCACGACGTCCTCGTCTCCTGCAACGACATGATCATGGTGTGATCTGACAGTAGCGCAGTAGGTTTATATTAATGCACTCTTTCTAATATCTTATTTATTATCTAGATTTCTGCATAAATATGACCTGAAACATCAAAGTAAATAAGTAAATAAGGAGAACCCAGTTAAACAAGTGGGACAAAAATATTATACTCGGTCATTTATTTATTGAGGAAAACAATCAAATATTACAGATCTGTGAGTGGCAAAAGTATGTGAACCTCTAGGATTATCAGTTAATGTGGAGGTGAAATTAAAGTCAGGTGTTTTCAATCAGAGGGATGACAATAAGCAGTAACTCTGCTTCATCACTATGTATTCATTTTTATTTCTTAGCAGCAGCGATTTCAGATCTCTAAGAGACTCCCAGAAGAGTAATGCCGGGAGCACGCTACACAGTATTTTTGTCTTCACGATGGTCACCATGTCAGATTACACAATCATAGTGCCGTAATTTCTTGCCTTGTTTTGGTTGGGAGACTGGCAACACTACAAGATTGACCTCAACCAATCATCGTTCACATCCTTGCACACTGTTGAGGAGGAGGGACAAGAAATTGTCAGTCATGGCAACGTCGAGGGACACATCGTGGGAGTTGTCAATCTAGGCGAGAAAATCCCAAAAATTCTGACGAGCTAGACTTTCTTCAGGATGTGGTGGGCCGTCCCAGACGCCACGTCGTTGAACTTCGATTATATAACAATACAAGGTCCATTCATCGTTCCTGATGTACATATTCAGGCCCGATGCTGGAAATCTGCCGACCATGATTAAAACTGAAACTAAACCTTAAGTGTCCAGTAGAATGCCTATCAAAGCTGTGAGATGGAACAAAAACTTTACAAAAGACCATATGAATGTAAAGAAAAGATGTACAACTGAATGTAAACAGTCTCGTTATTAAAACCTAGTGAACTGTATCGTTTTGTCTTTAGCTGGAAGAAAACAGACTTCCTCAAATATAATAAGTTTTCCTGGACATGTTAAAGGAGCAGTCGTGGATTCTAATCCAACACACTTTTTGTAAAAATTCAGCAAATATCTCCTCATGGTCTGCTAGCTGTCCCCTCGGCCCAAGCCAAGCTACACTGTTCCAGCCAATCAGAGAGGGAGCGTACTCCAGCCAATCAGTAAGAGGGAGCGTACTCCAGCCAATCAGAGAGGGAGCGTACTCCAGCCAATCAGTAAGAGGGAGCGTACTCCAGCCAATCAGTAAGAGGGAGCGTACTCCAGCCAATCAGTAAGAGGGAGCGTACTCTAGCCAATCAGTAAGAGGGAGCGTACTCTAGCCAATCAGTAAGAGGGAGCGTACTCCAGCCAATCAGTAAGAGGAAATGTACTCTAACCAATCAGTAAGAAGGAGTTTACTCCAGCCAATCACAGGACGGGGGGGTCGTTGTTAGTATCGTTGCCTTGGCAATGTGCATCCATGAATTTGGGGGCGGAGCTTCTGTAGGAGTACTGAAGGAAGGTGTGTATTTATTTGGCTGTTGAATTCAAATATCTCAAATTTCTCCAGAATTGATGACTCCCAAAAACATAAAAACATCCCAAAGCGCATACTGATTAAGGCAAATACGCATTAAAGCTAACAAATGATTTTAACACATTTATTTTTTACGCATGTTTAGTAAATCAGAACCAGTGTAACTTTCACTATTGCACAAATTAGGATTTTTAAGCATTTTGAAATACATCCAAATGGAAACCCTGACTGTCTTTATTCCTGTGAACCAGGATTAGTGAATGATGTATGTCCTTACCCACAGAGCCGTGCTGTAGCCGCACCGCATGCCCCACCAACGTCTGGACCTGCTGGTGTTCACTCAGTATAATCACATCTCTGCCTCCTGTCAATCAATCACACTTCAGCACATCACTAATTACAACTGTAGGTAAATATGACACTGCTGTATTATAGTCATGGATATATAGTCATAATACAGTAATGGAAAGTGCAAACGTAAGAAAAGCAGCTGTGCTGATAAACATGACCTGATGCTAAAATAAAAAAGATATAGAAGCAGAAGAAGAAACATACTCCCCAGTCCCACAGAGACGTTATAGGTAAGGCCTAAGTTTCATCAGGACAGAAAAAGGTAGGAACGAAAGAGAGAAAAGAGGAGTTTATAAAAGACACGACAGTCATAATTCAGAAGTAATATTTCAAAAACATTCATGTTATACTACACTAACATTACTGATCATTCTAATGTATGTACATATGTATTTACTTAAAATGATGTATTAAGACTCAGCAACTTTAGTCCAAATGTTACAGGCAGGGAAAGTTGTGTGTATTCAGAGTCGGTTCATGCACACTGAAGAAGGAAATACTGTTTTTTTCTTTGCTGTCTATTTAAAAACTTATGAAAAAGAAGATGGTGAGCATTAAAATAAACCTATTAGGAGTATTCTATATCACTAATATATTGCTGCATGAATAGTCTTAATAGTAATTATCACATTAATCACTGGTGTAATTTAAGACAGTGGCTTCCACACTCACCATTCAGCAGCATATAGAATAGCACTTGATCCAGCACTTGCTGACATTTTATATTTTAGTTCTTTCCACTTTATTTTATTCTATATTTCAATGAAGGCACAACATACTAAGATGATTAAAATCATGCCAATGGCCTGTGTGCCAGTCGTATTTTAATCATTCCAGTGTTTTTGAGTATGCATGAAGTTGAAGCGTACCTGAGACATTCCTCTGTTTTACTCAACTCATTCTCACCTACGCTTTTAACAGCGCTTAAATCTGTACTTACGTTTGAGGTCTGAATACTGATGTGTGTAATTTCATTATCGGAAATCCTCAAAGTGCTGAGTAAAAAATTTTTACGATGATGGTGGAACCACCGTCTCTCTACACATCACGTGTCTTAACTCTCAAAGACTCGTCACGTCAACAGAGTTGTATAGATACAAAATAAAATATCTATCAAATATCACACAAGTTATTAACACAATAGTCTATATAATATAATGCAAAATATGCGGTGCATAGCATTTATTGGAAACCTCTCTGATTGTAAACGTGTGATTACCAGGCAAACTCCAGAGTCCAGACATCTCCAGGGCTTTCAGCTTCCCTTCCAGTTCCGCTACTCTGTTACCCAGAATCCTGTTCATCACACACAACAAACATTCACATGACACACCGATTTGATCTCATGACACTGTGTAGTTTACAGTCTCGATTCCACAACCAAGAACACATTTCATTAATTCAGTCTTTGTTTGAAATAGTAGGAAAAGAGGAGTGTAATAAAAGTGTCAGTATCAGATGCTAGTCATCACCACAGCTTTCTGACAGCCCCAGTTTCTCCGAACAACACTTCACGTTCTTCTAACACTATTTTCAGCTCTGGATCTTCTGGAGCTACACACGCTCCGTATCTCCACAGTCAGGTACAGACACTCACTTGTTGGTCTGGCGTTGGTGCTGAATGACCATGTTCTTCTCGTGTATGGTCTCCAGCAGCGCTGTGGCTAAAGACTTCAGGTCACTGATGGACTGAGGCGTCACGGGCAGACTGCAGCCGTTTTCCTCGGACAGCAGCAGCTCCTGAACTGCATACACAAACATGATGAAGTCTGCTCTAGGATGGTCCTATGTATGAGAACACATGATAATGTGCCCTCAAGGATGCCTCTACATGTGAGAAGACATGATGAAATGCCCCTAGGATGCCCCTACCAGTGAGAAAGCGTGATGAAATGCCCCCTAGGATGTCCCTACCTGTGAGAAAACATGATGAAATGCCCCCTAGGATGCCCCTACCTGTGAGAAAGCATGATGAAATGCCCCCTAGGATGCCCCTACCTGTGAGAAACCATGATACTGTGCCCTCTAGGATGCCCTTATGTGTGAGAAAACGTGATGAAATGCCCCCTAAGATGCTCAAACATGTGAGAAAATGTGATGATGTAACACCTAGGATACCCCTACCTCTAAGAAAAACTCCATGACGTGCCCCGTGATGAAATGCCCGACTGGCTTTCGAAGAGAGAGAACATGATGTAGTGCCTTCTAGGGTCTAGTGCCCCCGTACATGCAAGATAATGAGGTGAAATGCCTTCTAAGGTGCCCCTACATGTGAGAAAACACGATGAGGTGACCTTACAGTGCCCTTCCAGTGGAAACAATGAGATGCAGTGCCCTATAGGCCCCGCAATATGTGAAAAAATGTAATGACGTGCTCTCTAGGGTGCCCCTTCGTATTAGAAAACATGAAGAAGTGCTCTCTAGGTTCTCTTAGGTGCAAGACAAAGTGCCCTTTAGGGTGTCTCTAAAGTAGAAGCCTTTTAAAAAAAAAATTCACCCCTACCCCTCAGCCTGTGTCCATTTTTGCTTATTAGTATATTGCGGAATCAATTCTGTGTAATTTACTTTACAAAACAGCATTTATGAAGTAAATATGATGGACATCCTGATAGCTGTGTCTCACTCACTACCTTGTTTAGCTGAAAGGACTCCTGTTAGTGCACTACTGTTGGCTTTGCCATACACTTTACAGTTCTTCTTACTCTCCAGTGCACTCTGCAAACAAACACAAGCAGGAGAAATGAGATTAGGCAAAGCAGATGTGTTTAACACACAGGTGTTTATTCCTTTCAGGATAAATAACTTATTCAGGAAGGTTACATTCTGTAAAGGTGAGACAGTCTGATTGTGTGATGTTTGATGTGGAATGCAGTGATGTACTGTGTGTCTCAGTACTTTCTTCTCCACTGACCTTGTACTTCATCAGATTGGTTTTGAGGAGAGAGACTTCTTCCTGAAGCTGTACAAAGCGCTCATGGAGGTATCTGCAAAACACAATCAAGAAATATAACACAGAGTTCTGAGTAATACACAATACATACAGGATTCTCATCAAACAGATCATTCTTAATCATATATTATTATTATTATTATTATTATTATTATTATCAGAGAGCCAAGGAATCACATCAAAAATATCATTAAACTGAAATATCGACTGAATTTGGAGAAACTCATTCTAATGTTATATATCAGCCAAGATAACAGGAAACAGTTCAGTATGTGCAGTAAAAGAGGCAGCATTGGTTTTTTGTGGGTTTCATTCCAGTGTTGATAACAGAGGAAAGAACAGTTTTAGCTATGAATGTGTCGTATAAGATAAGAGGAATACAATGCCGGTACGCTGAATGAAGCCCATTAAGTTCTTTGATGTTAATATTTCTCATTTAATTTCCATTACATCTTATATTTCAGTGGTAGGGATTAAACATTTGAGGTTTTTTTTCCCTGTTTCCTCCTCAAATTTATCATTTTCAAGTCAATCAGAGCTCTTCTATTGTACCACAGCTATAAACTGGGGAGGGTGACATGTGTCACGTGCTTTCTCAGAGACACGTGAAGCATCTGTTCGAAGTACTGAGTCACAGGGCGACGTAACACACTCAGAGGCACGTGCTATCCACCCTCTTTCACATACATGAGCTCACAGATACCCACGACTGGCCAGTGAGTCAGTGAGTGACGGGGAGAGCGAGTATGCCCCTCCCACCCAGCGAACGCGCTCTTTTGGAACTCCAGACGATAGGGACTGTTTTCTGTTTTGCCCTTCGGGAGTCTAACATTTATATGCTCATTTATCAGGTTTACAGTATGCGTCATTCTCCTCAGTGGCACTCGCCTGTTCTCCATACACAGCGCGTCCACGTCTAGGATTCGGCCATCATGGTGTCTCAGGATGTGGTTGAGCTCATTGTTGAGGCGGTGAGCTTTCTCCTGATACACGTTTCTTTCCGCCCGCACATCCTGGAGCTCGTCCACCGCCACCTTCACGCTCTGCTCCAACTCCAAGTTCTGCACGCAGCCGTGGTGCGTTCACAAATACATAACAAACACAATCAGTGCGCACACACACCGTCATACGGATGCTGCAATGTCTGTGACTTTTTACAAATAATCATCTTCTCCTGGGAGGTGCATTCATAAACACACAACTCTGGTAACGCATCCTATGACCTGTTTGCGTTGTAAAATGATAAAACTGGCTTTATGGTGCTAGTAACATGGTTACAATAATACGGTACTATTCAAACATTCATACGTCACATGAAACAGAAGGTTTTATAGAATCTCGTCCCACAGTACTGTTGAATTCTGGATTGTGATTGGTCAGAAGATTGTTTCATTTTCTAGAACAGCAGCACTGACAGTAGCGCAGGTTTATATTAATGCAATCGTTCTAATACGTTATTGTTTCTATAGCAACAGCTCATTCACGGGGACGTGTACAGCCACACTCCACATAAACGGATTTAAAAGCAAGTGTGTATAATGTTGATCTTTGAGCAGACATCTGTTTAATTGACTTATTTATGAAAGGACTCTCAGGTGTCAGAGGTAAAACTTCCAGACAGAGGAATTTACGCTTTGTGGTTTTTTTCAGTAACAAAAGCTGTGTTTTTTGTCTTATGAACTTCAAAAGACAGAAAAGAAAGAGGCTGGTGAGTGAATGACTGCTTGTGGCTGCTGTGACATAAGTGAAAACAGGAACTAAGGTGTTTCACAAACATATAAGAAGAATAAATAGGATGTGCTGTTATAGGAAAATAATCAACTTCTGGGTGGTAATATCCCCATATTCACATATTCATATCTCCATCCCCATCACACACTATTTTACTCTCCATCAGCACACACACACACACACAAACACACACACATTATTTCTTTTTACATATTTCTGTTTAACTATAATGATCTTCCTCTTGTACAGTATCCACATTACACCTCACTGTGTGAGCGGAAGGACGGGGATCACCTGCTCTCGGGCTCTTTCCAGCTGTAGAACGAGATCTTCTCTCTCGTGGGCTGGAAAGTAGCGTACGCCGACCTCTTCATCACCCAGACGCTGTTTAGCGATGGTCATCCTCAGCAGCTGTGTACAGACACGCTCAGGGTTAGTTACCTGAGAATTCCATTTCTCTTACCGTTATCCTCTCCTATTTCACCGAAATCAGCTGTTCCTTGTACTTATTTGATTGCATTTGAGTTAGCGTTGAGTTCATTATAAAGTGTTCACTGAGAGCGTGAGAAGGAGTGATCAGAGGACGTGCTGATACTGAGTGCTGAATCTGGAGTGTGTACCTTGTTGTCACCTTGAACCTCTATTAATCGCTGATTCAGCTCTTTCAGTTCATCACTCAGCTTCCTGTTCTTCTCCTGAGCATCACGCAGCAGCTGCGCTAAATTCACCTACAAAACATTCAAACAGCACTGACTCCGTCACTAATGCAGAGAGAGGTATTAACTACAGAATTATTGTAATTTACTGCAACTAACAATAAATTGTGCATAAAATGCAAGGCAGAGAAGAAAGATACACACTTGATTCCTTTTTTCTGGAGGTAAAGTCAGGTCACCGTCCTGAAAACAAAAGAACACTGTGAGTCACTGTATCTGTGAACTGGTGAATCAGTGCAAAGTGAGTCATCACCAAGGCAACACTGCGAAAGTGAATCAGTGCCAGAGTGAATCACCAAAGATAACAATACATCAGTGAATTAGTGAGTCAGTGTGTCAAAGAGAACAATACGTCATTGAGTACATAGTAAGCCAGTGCAGCGGTTCATCAGTAAATCAGTACACAATTACATCAGTGATTCAGTGAGTCAGTACATGTGTGAATCAGTTCAGCAGTAAGTTTCAGCACATCAGTGAGTCAGTGTACAAAGGAAACAAGGTATCGGCTCAGCAGTGATTCAGTACCTCAGAGAATCAGTGACCCAAGGAGTCAGTCTATCAGGGAAACAATGCATCGGTTCATCAGTAAATCAGTGAGTCAGTATGTTAGTGAATCAGCGAGTCAGTACATCAGTAAATCAGTGAGTCAGTATGTTAGTGAATCAGCGAGTCAGTACATCAGGTAAGCAGTGAGTCAGTATGTTAGTGAATCAGTGAGTCAGTACATCAGGTAAGCAGTGAGTCAGTATGTCAGTGAATCAGTGAGTCAGTACATCAGGTAAGCAGTGAGTCAGTATGTTAGTGAATCAGTGAGTCAGTACATCAGGTAAGCAGTGAGTC
>JAQMYM010000038.1:4528742-4542909 GCA_030014255.1 Parauchenoglanis ngamensis | reverse complement strand
ACACACACACACACACACACACACACACACACACACACACACACACACACACACACACACACACACACACAATCAAACCGTGACCTGTGTTTCTGTGGAGGAGTTTTAGCTGTCCATTATTTGATATTAGCTGACCAGTCAGGTGTAGGATATATTTTCAGGGTTCAACAAGGGGGTGTGGCCTAAATACAGTGTTTCCCTTTATGTAAAATCATGTTTTATAAATTGCAGAACATTATACAGTGACCTTTATACAACATTTAACCCTAATTCATCACCTTTTTTTTCTTATTTCCTTCTGACGAAGATATTTTCTGAGATGCGAGCAGGAAGCTCTGGTCATGTGACCATTTATACCACCCACTTCAAAATGCAGTAAATGCTCCCCTGTTATCTCTGGATATACATATGGTCTATGCAGACACAATACCTGATACGTGATGTCGGGCATTACGCAGGTCTGTGTATCTAGAGTATCAGGATTATATGTATATTGAGATTATCCACACAAAACAAATGTGTAAAAGACATTTAAAACAGATTTTAATCCAATCTCTGCTCAAAGCTCCTCAGGAGGTCACTTCAGCCTGATGATATAAGAGTGTAAATACATCCGTCTCTACAAGTTTCATTACAATACCGTAGGATTTCCACTTCCCAAAAACTTTTCACATCCAACTCTCACGCTTGCTTCAGTGTTTAATCTCACCTGGATGCTGTAGATCTGTACCTGCTGTAATCATAAACACTGTCCTGTTGCTCATCGCAGAACTCTTATTCACTCCTACTGAGCATTTCATCACTCTCTGTGCTTTCTGTCGTCACTCTTCTACACCTGTACACACGGACGAGTTCTGCTCACGCAATCCGTCACCCAGAAGAGGACGGCTTCCCTATAGAGTCTCGCGATTTCTGATTTGCATACGACTCGTTATGCACCAATCAGATTTAACCACAGAAGCGTTTTAACTACCAGTGTAACAAACTGCATGTGATTAAAATCTCTTCAGCCTTCGATTCAGTCAGGAATGACAGATTACCTTGAACATGAAGCATTTGAGCCGTGATTGGATGTAAATCGGCTTTAGCTCTGTCTGCCGTGTTTATTCGGATCATTTCTGAGGATCAGGTGTAAACAGGTCTTAAGCACTTTTCCTTTTTACACAGGTGCTCCCATAAAGAGACATCTTTTGTATCTGTGTCTGCCTTTATGCCTTTAAAAAGAATGTACAGAATATAATTAGACCACGATAATGTCCACGTTTATTTAAAACACTCCACAAACATCCCCTGGAGAGCATTAGCTTTCTGCTGCTCTATAGATTATTTGTCATTCTCAATGTTCACATAATATCCCAAATCTATTGTGTTCTCGGGCCCCAATGTACAATTTAACTATTTGTAAGCTTTTTTTTTTTTTTACCTCCTAAAAATCAGCTGCTTTGTGCAACACTGTCTGAACTTTCTAGAATTTATTTCTGACCTGAATAGTAATTATTTTCTTTCATTTATTTGATGCTTGGATAATTCATGCTGCTCCCAGTATCACACACGGACAATCCATTTGTGATATTTAACACGAAACATGCAATATATCATGACATTCACATATGACATAAAAAAAAAAAAATCTTTATGATCAAAAATCCGAATCTGGATATGTTTTAAATCATTTAAGCACGAAAGCTTTTAACACACCATATGCATCTTCCGAGGTACAAGATACACACTACAGGTACAAAAGGTTTACTCTTCCACCTCAGAGAAGCAGAAGAGTTCAGACTGGTACCTGTAGTTCCGACTGTGTGTCTAATCAAGCCAACCGGATCTCGGTTCCGTGCCATGATGGAGCTTCCTATAATCCTCTTTAGTGGCCTCTGTTCCTTTCTCTCTGTGTAATGGACCGTTCCTCTTTCTTTCTTGTGCATTAATCATAACTGATCATGTGAAATGATCTACAGAGTCTCGATGCAGCGCGCGCGCCGCACATCCTATAAATAACCTTAATTATCGTTACAGGTAGAAATCAGCGGCGAGTTACAGGGTTAAAGCCAGCGCTTTTCCACGGGATCTGATGCCGTGATCAGTGCACACAGCCTGCTCCAGTGACCAGCAGGGTCAGGGTGCGCACTTCACTGCTCTCACCTCGTTCACCAGCCCCTGCCAGTCGCTCTCACTTCTTCTAGAAGGATCCATTTGGCTTCCTCGATCACGCCGCGCATGCAGAAAAACCCCGAACGTGTCTCCAGGTAAGCATCTTCACCCACCATGAGTCACAGAAGACAGACTTATCCCCGTGCACTGCATCACTTCCTGTAGTCACGAGCCGACCGGCGGAGCTCGAGGGACGCGTCCCAATTCACGCCCTTCTCCCCTACATAGTGTGCCAAGACAAAACCCTAGAAAAGATAGATGCTTCCGAACCCATGCTGTGTAGACAAGTGCTCGGATGTTACTGTAGGCTGCATCTACTGAACTGAATTAGAAACTAAGGTTAAATCATCTATAGGAACCTTTCCTTCATCCCGCTGGAAGAACCATTAAAGTTCCTATGCAATGATCTCCCATCATAGAGAGGCCAATAGACGCCCTTATCCAGAGCGACTTACAGATGTGCTTCGAAGTCTCTATCAGTAAATATGTTCTGATACTGGTTCACTAGAACCTGGGCTAAGAACACCATCACACTACAAACTTTAGCATGGCAGGTAATACAGAGAGGGTTGTTTTTTTAAGTGAAGAATAAATAAAGTGCTAGTCGAGTACATAATCCGAAAGAGGTAGGCCTTTAGTCGTCGTTTGAAGACACCCGGTGACTCGGCTGTTCGGACGTCAAGGGGAAGTTCGTTCCACCATCTAGGGGCCAAAACAGAGAAGAGTTCTTCCTGGTACCTCGAGAGATGGTGGAACCCGTCGAGCAGTGCTGGAGGACCTCCCCTCACCTGGAAAGTGTTCAAGGGGCTGGCTCACCCTTCCCAGAAGCCTCTGCGCTCGGAGCGAGTCACCATTTTCAATGCCATCGATATTCTACTGTGTTACGTTTGGGAAAGACATCCAAGGCCACTGGTCATAAACTGTAACCTCAAATTGAAGTTATTACATTAAAGTAGGTACATGACTATCTCCACAATTTAAGAGAGAACCACATGAGTTTTATTGCCTGCCAAATGTGGTTCTTTGGCGCATGAATGTAAAATGTGGTTCCTTGGTGCATGAATGTAAACAAGATGTTCGTCTAATTTGAGCCAGTCACTTTCTTACATAAGGCGGTTTATCAGATTAATTAACATAACATTAGTGGTAAGTTAATTACTTTATTATGATGTATCTTAGTTTTTTTTAATCAGAAGATGTAGAGGATAGGGCAAAAACAATCCTAAAAAATTATCCTAAAATTTTAAAGGCTCAAAAATTAAAGTTATGACAACAACTTTCTTATTTTTATGCTTCAGGTCACAGTTTTTGATTTAATTTCAATGGAAAACAAGAGACCAAATAATGCTAATTAATGCAAATTTCAAATGATCAGTGTTTTGTTATTATTCAACCTATAAACTTGACCTTGGTATGATTTTAAAGGTTTTTTGCAAGATCTTTCTATTTGCACTTTTTGTTTTTAGAAATTTACCATGTTGAAAATTTTGCTCTGATACCTTGTTAAAGTCGTTAAATTTTCAGTTCTTTCAACCGATCCATTCGCTTTTTAATTGGTTATTCCATTGTAATGGACCAGTGATTACGATGATGCTAAGAAATACTGCTTAGTTGTTGGGTGTTAGGTTTAAAGCTGCAGTCGGTAGGACTTAGGGTTTTTTAAGCTTTAGGATTTAAGGTTTACGGTTAACTTTAAGCTTTAAGTCTTATGGTTAAGGTCAGGGTTAGGTTTAGGGCTAAGATTGAGTTTATTCTCTGTTATCAATTCTCACCTCGATTCACAAGTAGCACAGATCTTCAGTGATCTTCAGCGATGATGTCTTCCATTTTATTAGGGAAAGTTTTTTGTAAAGGCTCGGTACTCAGCTAGCTGAGCGTGCATGAAGAGAGCTGCAAAGTTAAAGAGACAATAGCGGTCACACGCTTTTAAAACGCAGTGGCCTGTAAGTAAACAAAGACAAAGAACTGGTTTCTGGCCCCTTTAAGCCCTGTTAGGACGAGATCAGTTTTCCATGGTGAGGTGTGTGATGTAATTATTCCCCGAGTGTCTCGGGAATTTTAATATGAATCCATCGTGTTAACAGAATTTTTTACAGACTACATGGGGAAAGCTTATGCCATATTTTAGCTTCTATAAACTGAGGAATAGAAATAACTCCATGTCATATAACCCATCTAAACTGACATGCCAGTTAAGATTTTATTATATCCTGAGGGAACAATGTTCTGTGCTTTTTTGAAATAAAAAGACGCTCCAGGAAGCGTCGCTTTTTTGCTCTTTTCAATCATCTGTCCACTAAACCAAACATTTTAAAGGCAGAACAATAAATTATAGATGACTTTTTAAAAGGATGTGTCTATGATGCTATGATGCCTGCATGTTCAAGTCTGGAGACACAGAAGTATCAGAGTGTGTTTTTATACCTAGATATCAGAGCACATAACTGCACAACATAGCTTTAGGGTATGAATAAAGTATGCAAATAAACTAAATGAATGAAATAAATAAAGTAAATATCATTTAATAGACATTGCGTCCTGTGCAGTTCAGAGACATTTCAGATGAATCATCATGTGAGTGCTATCTTTCAGTGCTATCTTTATCCAGTTTAAGAAACAAAAAAAAGGTCAATGAGCTGTTCGGGAGCTGAAGGAGTCGACTCTTACCTCTTACTGATTAGATGAGTCAAATGACATATCAGAAGAGTCAACTCCTTCAGCTACCAAATGACTCGTTGCCTTTTTTTTGTTTCTTAAACTGGATAAAGGCAGCAATATTTCAACCAGTTGTTCTTTTTTGAAACTATCTTTGGAGGAAACTGTTTAATGACCTCTTTCCATCGAAGCATGCGAATCAGCTCTCAACCTAATTTAACTCAAAGAGCCGACTCGTTAGAACAACACATCACATTTTGAGATGATGCCAGGCAGTCATGCAAATAATAAATGGTGGTTTATAGATTATTTGTATGTTTATGTAGAGCTGATGTACTCAGTGCTTCAGTGAGCTGAGAATGTTTTTAAATGACTCAACTCCCACTTTCTTTATTCCAATATTAATCACACTCTTTTAGGTTTAAATACTTGATGTGAAGCTGCAGAACAGTGTATTCAGTCATTTACTGACCTAAATAATTCTGCTAACTAAATTTATAGAAAATTGGTATATCTTTACATGATTTTTCGATCATCTATGTCCTA
Source organism: Parauchenoglanis ngamensis (assembly GCA_030014255.1). NCBI lineage: Eukaryota > Metazoa > Chordata > Actinopteri > Siluriformes > Auchenoglanididae > Parauchenoglanis > Parauchenoglanis ngamensis. Next base: position 4,537,554 of record JAQMYM010000038.1, on the reverse strand, counting down.
TAGCATGACTCATTTTCACTCTTACCAATCTCAGTGAAGAGAATTTGATGTGTATGAATTCCTTTTATGGTCAAAGCTTCCTGTTGTCATTATTCTGTTTCCTTTCTGCTGATTAGTTGCATCTGTTTCTGGTTTCCTGCTTCGTCCAACGGTTCTTGCTGATTGGATTGTTTTCTTCCTTTATTATTTATTTATTTACGCCCCTTTTTCTTTACAGAGTGTGGCTTTTATCACATGTGCCATGCTGCAAGATTTATTCAGCCCTAAATGTTATTACAGGTGTACAATGTACGTTTGCATCACATTGGGATTACAATGTAAGTACAGATGCACTTGCTAAATGGAAACCTGGGACTGCAGAGAGACAGTACAGAATTATCAGTTACACTAGGAGCTATGCGGCATGACAGAAAGGGAATTAGAAGGAAAAACAAACAAAGACAACAATCAAGATACAGAACAGTGTTTATTTTCTTCTTTATACACGGTAATGCACACGGCTGCTGTGGAACAACCGAAGCGCTTTCCTTTTTACAGAAGCCATAAAGGGGATGCAGCATCAATAAATAAGGTGCTTGTTCTCTACAGGAAGTATTGCTAACGCCTGGTGTTAGTCTATCTTTGGTCGGCGTCTCTAGATCTACTTGCATAGCGTTAAATCAGCGAAAGTTATTGCTCCTCTCAGCAGGTAACAGTCTGTTAGACCAAAAACACAGAATGTGAAGAGAGGATAAGCAGCAAGACTCGGATTCCCCAAAAGTGTGAACAGTGTGTAGGGTTAAATATTAAACATGCTGTAAGTGTCACTCTTTTGGGAATCCGGATCACTCTAACTAATCTGTAATATAACAGGAAATGTAAAACCATTGCATATTGGGAAATACAGACATGCACCATGTTTATGCCTCTTCCAGGCAATACGGCAAGGCCATATCAACATTATTATTATTATTATTATTATTATTATTTTTGTTGTTGTTGTTTTTGCTGACATAATATTGCACTAGCCAAGACAGAGTTATTATGCATACATCTTCATCAGGGAAAGATTCACTTTACATTAGTCTTGACACTGTATTACTGTAAGACTAGAGCTGGGCGATATGAAAAGAAATTATTGCCAAATACAATATTTTGTTTTCTAAATATATTGCTAATGGATATTCTCAGAAATAAAAACTAAACTGGGGGGATATAAGGTACAATCATTGAGTGTCTTGAGTTGTGCAGTTCATCTTCAGTAAGTGCTTTAACCCAGCCAGAGTCGCTCTGGTTTAATTTACTCATTTGGTCATATGTTGAGGAGCCGCTGAGGTGTCATGGGGGTATTTATTTTTTATTATTAACTGTATTAACTTCTTTGTTAAACATTAGTACTCTTATTTCCTTTTTTTATTTGGTACTTTATATGTAGTATTTTGTATATTTTTTGTGCAAGTGACTGAATGTTTGTTTTCATTGCATCTGAAGGTGCAGCTGCTGTGCATACATGATGTAATGACAACAAGGGCTTCTAATCTAATCTAATCTAATCTAATCTAATCTAATCTAACGTCGAGATGGTTTACTTTTACCTAGAGGACTGCAACTGTAAAGGAATATTATTAAAACATTCTTTTCTCATAAAAATAAACTTCATTATATTAAACATTACATAAAAATGGTGTAAACAATCCTTTAACAGCAACAGACGGCTCAGTTTATTTCTAAAACCTGCACTAAACCGGACTCACAGTGTATATTTCTTTAAGTCACGTCACGTGCAATAACAATCATTTCTGCCCCAAGGCTTGCCCTGATTGGCTGAGAGCAGGATTAAACCAGCGCTCAAAGAAAGTTAACTTTTTGCAGCGCCACGGAGAAACTATACAATACTGAAGGTAGAAAGATTAAAATAACATCAATAAAACAAATGAAATGAAGAAAAAAAATCAGTAAAACTTGACTATCGCCCAGCTCTACGTCAGACCGCCGTGCTCTTAGTGTCCTCAGCTATAGTCGACTGAGACGTGTTCAAAAACCTTCGTTTTCCCCTTAAAGCTGGTGGCGAGGAGAAAATCACGCTGACCCGTCGATAATGCAGTAAAAGAACGAGGCCACTGAATGTACACCTCCCTGAATTTGATGAAGAGCTGCTTCTCCTTGTCCCATCTGAAGATCTGAGAGAAGGAGTAATCGCTGCTCAGGATCAGATAGTGCTGATCTTTGAAGCTGATCGGCTGGAGGACCATCGCACCACGCGACGGAAAGCCCTGAACCTCCTCAAAGCGCTTCCCGGTCCACTTGAGGACCTTCGAGTCTCCAAAGTAGCAGGCCAGAGCCAGATAGAGGACACGGTCGATCCTGAAGGCCTTCACGCTCACCATGTCGTCCATGTTCGGTATTTCCTCAAAGAGAACAAACGTCTGGGTGCTCTTGTTCCACTGGTAGATGACGGGGACCTGAGAACTGCTGGTCAGGATGAGCGCCGACTTCCCGTCCAGGTCGACGAACTCTGCATCCGTGTCACGGAACCACTCGTGGAGAAACTGATACGGGAAGAAGCCGGTGCTGTTCCACTTGAACAGGGTGGACATGCCTGCTTTGGAGCTGTCCACGATCAGGAAGAACCACTCGTCTCCGATCCGGAACACCTCGATGTCGTTCGGCTTGGACACATTCAGCATTTCCACTGTTTGGAATTTGCTGAACTGGTTCTGCTCCTGGTCGAATTTGTAGATGCGAGAGCTGTTGAAGAGCTGGGCGACGATCACGAACACCAGCTCGTTAATCAACACCGACCTGCAGCCAATCACAGACCTTCCTGCAACAAAATAACAGACATATCACGGTCTCACGTTACATCACCTGGATCCTGCGCTTATAAAATGAAAAATAATCACCATAAATATATTAAACCTGTGATATTATCAAAAGGCCTGAAGTGGGTTTCGATGTGATCCCACTCCATGATGATACAGCTGTCTGAGTTCGGCACGGCCAGAGCAACGTACACGTCTTCTTTATAGGAGAAAATGTCCGCTGACATGGACTGACTGTTTATGGTCTGATGAGGAATGAAGTCTGTTGAAGGAAACAAAGTAAAGTGTTATATTTACTATATTACATTGTGGCTCTAGTAACAATACAGCTGAACTTTATTTTTATTATTTATTTCCCAAATATATGCACTGTCACACTGCCGCTTTAACAGGAACATCTGTACACCACATCATTCATAAAGAAAACCTTGAGGCAGACGGGCTACAACCACATCAGGTTCCTCCCGCAGGTGCTACAGAGTCTGGTTTCAGTGCTTTTTTGCTCATCATGGTTGAACAGAGTGGTTATTTAGGTCACCGTAGCCTTAAAGCTGTCTCCTTTGACCTCTTTCATTAAGGAGGTGATTCCACCTTCAGGACTGGATGCTTTTTGTTTCATGCCCCATTCTTGGTAAACTTTAGATACTGTTATCAGTGAAAACCTCAGGACAGCAGCAGTTTCTGTTTGGTCACAGTCACTGCGCTTACGGAGATTTTTCCCACGGTTCTGATGTTCCATGTAAACATTAACTGAAGCTCTTGACGTGAATCTGTACGATTTTACACATTGTGCTCCTGCCACATGGTTGGCTGATTGGATATTAGCACGAATGAGCAGGTCTACAGGTGTTTATTTTATAAAATAAGTATTATAGTGTATACATACTGTATAAGCGCTGTATAGTACAGGGATTATAGACGCGGTTACCAGTGGAGACACACTTGGCGTGTTTCTCAGGGAACTCCTTCAGCGAGACGCCCTTCATCTCCTCAGGTTCTGCACAATAAACGTCTGAAACCGTCGCATTCGTCTTCTTCAGCCACAACATCAGCCACATGGACTGGCAGTCACACTGAAACTGGTTTCCTCTCAAATCCCTGAGATTAAACAGCAAGAAAAATACGAGACCAAATGGCACGCTGTAACGAATTCTGCGGAAGTTATATCATTAACATTTTCCTTACAGATAGTGATGTTTCGTATTACATTTAATATTACATTTTGTGGAAAACAGGTACCATTTACCACACACACATGATAGATATACTCCGCTCTGATCTTTTTTGTAATCTGTATTTTGATTGGATCTGTGCAATGCGATAATAAGATTCTTATTGTTACGGTGATTAGCATGTATTGTCTGATAGCATTTGTTGTTCCTGTAACAGTAATTGATTGTCAGTGTAATACCCTGCTCCTTGTTCTGCGCTCAGCGCGCGGAGAAATCTCGGCCACGCGCACAGCAGGTGCTTCATCTCCGTTGCGGAAGCACGCACTTCCGCATTTCAACAGAGAACACGTGAACTACACGGACTGCAGTTCCCATGAGCGCCTACTCCCAGCCAGTAGGACAATCAGCGGGGAGCAGGTGGCTCTCATCACATGGACTAATAATGCCGTGGTTAAAAGGACTGCATTTGCGCTTCCACCTCGCGAAGCATTGACTTTGTTTTACTCCGTCTGCCGAGCTACTCTATACCCGTGTTTTGTTTACTGTGTTTGACTCTACTTATCCTTGTGACTACTCTTTTAGATTACCCTCTTTGTACTGTTTGTAGATCACACGACCCAAGCTTATTATTTGAGCATTCTTCTGTCTGCCGATTTTGTACCTTTGCTCTCTCGTGTATATAGTGTATATATTAAACTCTAATGAGTTTCATCATGCCATCTCCTGTCTACCTGCGCATGTGTTCCGACCAACCCAGCAAACGTTACAATACCACTGTTCTCACCATAATCAGCAATTTTTTCAAAGTTCCAGAGTTCTTGTGAAGCTCCTCAGAGCCCTAGAATCAGCAGAAATTCTTTTCAAAAAGATATTCTGGTGCTATGGCCTATGGTCCCTGCAGTCCTAAAACCCTCTGCCTATAACCCTCCATTGTGAAACAGGGGCTAATATCAAATTTTTAGTTGAGTGTTTGGGGGCATTCACTACTTTTGCTCGTGATGTATGATGCCAAAGAGCTTCCAGTACCCTTGCTTATGCATGGAAATATTAAATGTGTCAGTTCTATTTATTTGTTAATCATATTTGTTACCCATAGTCTCCATTCACAACTTGCAAAAGGGCTTGACCAGCTGAACTGGTGCTCATATTATGGTCTGGAAATTGTTCTGAGGACAGAACAATTGCATGTACACAGACAAAAAACAAAAAACAACTGAACTAAACTGTATTTGATTATGTTCTAGTTTATTGCAGGGTATAGCTGAAATAAAATGGAAAAACAAATCTGATTTAGGGCATAGCTATATTTTTGGACAGGGTCAAGTTGCTAATTTTGTCACCAATATATTTTGCTCTAACAGTTTTCCACAGAGTACTGGAACACAAGTCTGTTTTATTGATGACAGACCTTTGACAAATATGTGATACTAACAAATATTTGATTTTATATATCTATATATATCACATGTTTGTTAGTATCACATTTTTGTCAAAAGTCTGTAAATATATATATATTTATGTGTGTTTGTGTGTGTGTGTGTGTGTGTGTGTGTGTGTGTGTCATGTATGTTCAGTGTGGGTTAAGACCTATTCTAATGCAAAGAATACAGGAGCATAACTTAAAGAAAAATTTAATTTTGGGGAAAAGATGTGAAAACACATTTGTTAAGTTACATATATAAGTTACATATGTTATATATACTTCTTGCAGTAACTACTCACCATCAAAGTCAGACAAATGATATTACAGTGAAATTGCACATATTTATGGTAATAAATTTTAAAAGCTTTCATTTAAGTTAGTACCTACGCTTTCCATAGTTTGCATGATGTATACAGGGCATATTATCAGTTAATATGTAGTAACCATCTAGAGACGAGAACATGTCCTGAACATAGGTAATATAATTTAAAGAGATAATATTATTGGTAAATATCTAGACAGCTAAATTCATTTTGCATGTGGTTTAGCCATCATTTGCTTTTTATTATTCCTATCTGGTTTCAGTATGATTATATAACACTTTGGAACAAATATGCAAATTAGTAAACCAAAGCTTGATGCTAGAATGGCAAATATCTCTACAGCCACAGTGAATTTTCCAGGAGAGCTGACATAAGCAGGAATAAATGTGATCCAAACCGCACAGAATATAAGCATGCTGAATGTGATAAATTTGGCTTCATTGAAATTGTCAGGCAACTTACGGGCCAGAAAAGCCAAAATGAAACACAGAAGAGCCAGGAGTCCGATATAACCCAGCACAGCCCAGAAACCTATAACTGAGCCTACATTACATTCTAATATAATCTTTTCTTTGTAGTAGTTCATATTATTGTATGGAAAAGGGGGGGATATTGTTAACCAAAATACACAAATAATGACCTGTACAAGAGTGAAGGCTACTACACTAAGCCTCTGCTGTAGAGGCCCAAACCATTTCATTACATTACTACCTGGAAGTGTAGCCCTGAACGCCATTAACACCACTACTGTTTTGCCCAGTACACAGGAGATGCAGAGAACAAATGTGATCCCAAAAGCTGTGTGGCGCAGCATACAGGACCACTGAGAAGGCCATCCAATAAAAGTTAGTGAACAGAGAAAACACAGAGTCAATGAAAAGAGCAGAAGGAAGCTCAGTTCAGAATTATTTGCTCTAACAATTGGTGTATCCTTATGTCTAAAGAAAATGACAGCAATGCAGATGGTGAAAGATACTCCTAACAAAGAAAATGATACAAGAATAATTCCCATTATTTCCTGAAATGACAAGAATTCAACTAGCTTTAAGACACAGTTATCTTTCTTTTCATTAGACCACAGTTCAGGAGGGCACTTGATACAAGTTGTAGAATCTAAAAAAGAAAATGAATATCAATTTAGGTAATTACAGTTAATTTTGTATTTATTAATTAATAAAAAATATTGGGCTTGCTCTGCTAAACCACTAATTAAACTACTATTAATTATACCTGTTATGTTACTTATTTCTCCCTCTGCACACGGTATACAGTCAAAGCAGCAGACTGGCTTTCCTTTCTGCACAGCCTTTCTGGTGCCTGGGGGACAACTTGGACTACACATAGAGACCGGCACCTGAAAACATTTTTCATTGTATATATTGATATGATTGATTCATTGTTAATAAATGTTTATTGTCCATATTATCTCTTCATACAGATGTTGTTTACCTGTGCTGTATTTTGGGCCCAGACTATAATATTGTTAATAAATGACAGCTGAAGATGTGTTTGCAGAGAGGCATCATAGAAGCCCACTTTAACAAATACTGTTTTACCATCTTTGCCTTGCTGCCAGTTCAGCACATCATACCTTGCTGCTGGGTCTCCATTCTCATCAAAGAATACATCCTCTCCTACTGTAGTGGTGAAATGGATTTTCTTCAACTCATTTACTACCTGAATAAAGCATTAAAAATATTTACTTGTGAACATAAAAAAAAGATTTAACGAGCCTATTTTGGTACACTTACCTTCCATGGTTCCTGGTTATCTGCTAAGTTTGTACATTCACTAGCACCATCTGGACCACTGCCCCTCTCTGAACAGGTGTAAGTGTTATGCAGGGCATAAGCCACAGCATAAACAGCCTTGTAAACATTATTTGCAATTCGTAAGTCCGAAACATCTGTATAAAGGTTTTGAACCTGAGTGAGACTTTCATTGTTCTTACACAATTGTTTCATCTTAATGTTTTCTTGTGCCAGAAGGTTACAATGAAATATTGTCTCCCACAACTCTTTGTAAAGCCCTACATCAGAAGTTGGATTAAGCTTAGTCAGAAATTCCCCTAGGCCATTGATTTGAGCTTCTGGAATAGCAAAACCCACAGCCCCTTTCAGAACATGGTGCCATTCAGCATTGGCATTGTTCAAATCTGATATCCAGGACTCACTTCCAATCCACTGAAATCCAGTCATGTTCTGCAAGACCATTTCCCTCAGAAGAAACCCAAAGTCAGAGTATGCGACAAAAGCTACAATAACTTTAGAGGTTGAAGCCTTTATAATCTCAACTATTTTCAGAATTTTTTCTCTGGGGTCTGTCTTAAAAAACGCTTTGGAGTACTCATTCTGGTAACAAGTGAAACCTTCCTGTACTGTAGTGTATATCTTTCTTATCTAAAAGACAATTTGGACAACAAGGACAAAAGAAAATTATCTCAAGAAATATCATTCTAACATATAATTAGAAACTGACATGTATTATGAAGAATTCTTTATGCTTGGTTAGATAACTCAGTTATGCTGTGCACTGTTTCCTTCATACTGAGTCAAAGCATGGAGTTCAACAGTAGGAACTACATACATTGTACATTGGGGCATTGTTTTGTAATTTATCATATTGAGTTGTTTGTTTACCTAACATTCACAGAGCAGGATATGTGACAAACCAATTCCATATTTTATATACAACATTTAACAGAGTTTTAAAGGAACCATCATTAGAGAATTTAATACAAACTTTCAGAAAAATTAATGGTGCTACAAGTAAATTCCAAACATATACCTCTATTTTAATTTTACTTGTTGTAATTATTTAAATAGAAGGCCTCCAGAGTAATTTGTTTACTTTTATAATTTTCTTTTATGATTTCTTTTGTAATTTGGTAAGTTCTTTTAGCTAAGCTAAAATATGTGCTTTACATAGTTTTAAATAAAATAAACAGTACAAAAGTATGAGTATCTAAGTGGCTAAATTATTTAGGAGGAGCTTTACCCATAATTTGCTTTTTAGCATTCTTTTCTGGTTTCAGGATGATTATGTAACACTTTGGGAGAAATATGCAGAATAGTAAACCAAAGCTTGATGCTA
>JAQMYM010000038.1:4487714-4520201 GCA_030014255.1 Parauchenoglanis ngamensis | reverse complement strand
GTGTGTGGGTGTGTGTGTGTGTGTGTGTGTGTGTGTGTGTGTGTGTGTGTGTGTGTGTGTGTGTGTGTGTGTGTGGGTTAGTCACACTGGAGCTCTTTGAAACAATAGACACACTTCGGTCCAGAGGATGATCTGGCAGCCCAGTGTCTGCCTTTGTTCCTGCTCTTTTCTTTTTCTCCAGCTCATTCTCATTCTCATTCACTGCTTTCCATCTCATTTCTCTCCGGCTGCACGTCTCTTATACACCCACTCACTCTAACACACACACACACACACACACACACACACACACACACACACACTCACTCTTACACACACACACACACACACACACTGGTCTTCATTACTTTCTCCTCTTTCTTTCTCTTTTAATTGTCTCTTTCTATTTAATCTCTTTATCTGTTTATTCTGGATCACTTATTTACTCCTGTCCTTTCCATCTTTTTTCTCTCACTCCTACTGCATTTCTCAATTTCTTCTCACTGCAATTCTCTCTACTTTCTCCTCTTTTATTTTCTCTCTATTTATTTTTAATCTCCTTATTTCCTCATATCACACTGCTCATTTCTTTTCTGTGTCCTTTTCATCTTTTTTCTCTCACTCCTACTGCATTTCTCCTTTTCCTTCCTGTCAGTCTCAGTCTTTCTTTCCTGCTGTTCTCTTTCTGCCTTCCTCGCAACCTTCGTTCTCTCTCTCGCTCTCTCCTTCTTTTTCATTACCCTTCCTCCTTTCTTTCTTTACTGAATCCCTTCATCTGTTCTCCTTCCTGCGAACGCTGTGTATTTCCTTTAAAAACGGCAGAGTGAGTTATAAATAAGGTTAGCGAACCTCAGTAGTGTGATTGTCCAGATGTTGGACGAGATTAAAGAATAAAAGCCGTGTAAAACCTAATGTCTGATTAGATTTTAAAAAATAACTGGAAGATTTGACAGTCGAAAGTTAATGAGACGTTCGGAAAGAATGCTGAGATTAAGATGAACAGAAGATGAAGGTGGTTCCGCGCGCAGTTCTTCCCAGATGCTGAATTTTAATATCGCAAGATGAGAAGAGAAAGGTTTCTATTTTAATTCTTTCATTTTGAATTTAATTTCAGCAACCTCAGCACTGCAAACAGTGATATGAAGTGAAAATTGGAGAGAGTGTGTGTGTGTGTGTGTGTGTGTGTGTGTGTGAACCTATAGCAAGATTACTGTAGTCTTCTCTTGCTTCATGTGTTCCCCAGCCTGGACCTCCACAAACCTCAAAACGTCTTTTACATTATTTATACATTTGGGACATCTAAGTGTCTAAAACAAGCAAACAAACAAACAAACAAACAAGTAACAGCAGAAAGAGAAACCACAATGGCTCCTCTATACGCTGAGAACGAGACGTATGGTCTGTGAAACTGAAAATACGCTCATGTGCTGATTCTGTAAAGGAAATCTGTTCTCGGAAACGTGTGACATATTGAAATATCCGCGGCAGTAAGGCTGAGAGGAGACGAGAGGAGAGGCTGCTGACTGCCGAGCCGCTTTCACAACAAAACACACCAAAAGCGCCGCTTCCTCCGCACACACACACACACAAATCTGTCAGAAACGAACAGCCCACGCGCCGGCAAAACAGTAATTAAGACTAAAACGGATAATCACGATGTAATGCATCCGTTCTGGACTCAGAAGAAAGACGCCTGGCAGCAACTCGGAGCGTTTCCTCCATCAGAAAGCGGCGCGTGAGTGACGTGGCTCTGACAGGCCGAGAGACGGCAGCGGGGCTTTCATCACCGCCCGGAAACGCGAGCAAGGTGTGGAACTCTGGGAAAAAACCCCAAGGTTTGATCTTTATTTAACAGGAGAGAACGGGCGCGAGCGGGAGAGAGGAAGGTCAGCGGGAACGATCGCCGGTTCTTTATCAAGTGTCATGAGAAAACAGGAAGGAGGGAAAAATCGAAGGAATAAAAATAACACATTTATGTTGAAGGTTTTTTGAGCAGGTCTGTGATGAACGCATCGCTGTTTATCGAACACCTGTCTTTCTGCATGTCAGAAACATTCACACGCCGTGCAATAAATGATTTAGCAAACGTGTCAGTTTTCCCACGGAGATAAAGCCGAGCGAAAATCCTTCGTACAGCTATAATTTATTCGTTTAGCATTTGCATGTCTGAAGAATTACAAACTATATAATAAAACCCTTGATTGCACCGGGAGACGAAGACTAATTTTATAGCATGACGATTTTTTCTTTCAAATTTTGGAAATGTATTCGATATATTACAGGATATAAACGTGACTTAGGTAAGGGGCGGGGTTTGGGGCGGAGCTCGCATTTGTACTTTTCCTTACGTTCTCCCGCGTTTATTAAATTCCTTAGACACCTTTTTATGTTTTTAAAATGTGCCTCTGCCTTTAAGAATGAAATTTTCATGAGATAAAGTTCTTTTTTTGTAAAAGAAACAACACATACGAATAGAAATGTAAAAAAATATTAACAGTAAAATTGAAACGTATAGAAACACGACGGATGAAATTACGGCGAGGATTTGTAAAAATAAAAGACTTTCATGGAAATGTCAGCGAGTAAAGTCCTCAGCATTGGCTTTTCGTTACAGTCAGGTATAAATGCTATTAAATGAAATGGAGTTACATATCACACGAGCCAATTCCACCTGAGCATGCTATTATTAACGTAAACAACTGAACACTTTCTGCGTTAAGCGCTAGTCATGTATGTTAATGCTAACTAGATAGTTAGTGCTCTCTTTTCTGTTTTCTCATGCCTTTTCTGTCGCCTTCTCTCAGACAAAAAGCTACTAAATGGTTTTTTATTATTACAAATCCCAGTATTTTAGTACCACATTAACATGTTATTTCTCAAAATGAGTCACAAGTTTTTTTAAAGGTTTTATTCCCATGTACTGGATGCTGCTAAGCTAGCTAACTGATGTGAAATAATTAGCAAAGCAGCAGTTTGGGTTCTCCACAATTAGCTCACTGGCTAACTACATGCAGCACATGTTTACAGTAAAGTACACAATAGGAGATTTTTCAACATTGTTTTATTTAAAATTGTGCTGAATGGGATTAATGTGGGGCGCTAATCATGCATGCTAACGCTAAATTTATGATTAGCGAGCAGGATAAGAAAGCCAAGCGGAAACTCACCGTGGCCTCTTTTCTGTTTCCTATGATTTGATATCATAAACATTTTTTTCATCGACTTATTAGTGACTCATAATAAGAAATCTTCTATCTCACACACACACACACACACACACACACACACACACACACACACACATCATCATTGGAAACTTTGAAGTCTTCACTTTGTGGTGGGAAACTCTCTCGAAGATGGGTGCCATTTTTTTTGAGCACTGGGAGGGGAGTTACTTTGAAAGCAGGGAGGGAGTGTAGGATAGATAGACGGGCGTTTCTTCAAAGCGAAACTTCAAAGCGCGACCTCACGCTGTGAGCGCTAAATTATTCACGTCGCGCAACATGGTGGAATCCGGGCGAGTTAATTACGGGCCGAGATCAATGCGGCCATCTCCGAGCACGGGGGCCGTTACGTCGCCATAAATCTCAATAACAAGTCCCAGCGCTCGCCATCGATTAGCACATCGAACGACAGATCAGCCGGATGAGTGAGGGATGGAGGGATGGACAGAGTGAGAGTGAGAATGCGAGAGAGAGAAAGAGAGAGAGAGGATTTTGAACTTGTCTTAGTCTGCACTAACAAAGACGGATTCGCAGCAGGAAGCTTGCTGAGATAGCAATATGAGCAATGACAGAAAAAACATGACCTTCACTTCAATCCAACGCTCTTTAAGGAGTGCGCTCACACACACACACACACACACACACACACACACACACACACACACACACGCACACACGTTGTTCGGAAGCACTAACATACTCACCTCTACTAAAAAGCGTCAATATATGGACATTTTTCCCCTGAAGGGATTTTAATACATTCTTAAATACGAAGTAAAATCGGATTTTTGCACCACAGCGCCATGAATCAGGAGCTGGTGATTAATTCCCTATAACAGCGGCTCTGACAGTAGTGCAGCTTTATATTAATGCGCTCGCTGTCATACGTCATGGTTTCTATAGTAACGGCTTGTTCGCAGGGACGTGTACAGCGCACGCTCCACTGATAATGAACGTCGCTGATACGGTGACGTAAAGTAAAGGGACGTTTACTTCACATTAACGGAAGGAGTCTGCGGCGTCAGCGCTGAAATCAGGAAGTTAGCGAGAAACTGCAAAGCCGTGAACTCGTCTGAGCCGAAAGCGACCGGTTACGGCGTTACCTCTGACACTGGAGACTCCTTCCTTAAATCTCCGTACATCAAGAAAACTTCACCGTATCGACAGCCGTACACGTCGTACCCGTCCCTGGGAATGAGCTGTTACTATAGAAACCATAACGCGTTAGAACGAGCGCATTAATAAAAACTTTACAAAAATGATTAGCATCTTGTAACCAGTCAGAATCCAGATGTGGATTGAAAAGCAACGGCAGATAAATGTACATTTCTTACAGCTTGTCTGTTCAAGCCCCTTTTTGCTCAGCTTAGTGTATTGCTTGGTGTCGGGGGAAAACTGCTGGTGTTCGTCAGTGCTGTCAGTGTTTAGGATGGAAACAGAGCTGAAACTTAAATGTGTCCTTCAGCAGTTTTCCACACGACGTGTGTGCGTGTGTGTGTGTGTGTCTGCGTGATCTGATTATGAATTATGATTTCAGGCTGTATGTTTCTGACGAGTGGCGCGTGTAGTTTATAGCTGTATATAAGTTGTGGATGATGTATGGCTTCTTTCACGCCTGAAATCAGTTACATCAGATTATTGGGGCGAATTATAAAGAGCTCCTTAGGTGAGTGTGTGGATTTCACTGAAACGCTGTCATAAATCTTATACAAGCTGTGTGTGTGTGTGTGTGTGTGTGTGTGTGTGTGTGTGTGTGTGTAGCGGTCATTGAATATTATACCAAAATCAATGTAATTTAATCTCCCACTGTCTCTGCTGAGTTTTATATGATAAATATTTCATGCGGACGATTACTCTCTCTCTCTCTCTCTCTCTGCCTCTCTCCCTCTCGCTCTCATCTCATATCTCTCCTTCTCTCTCTCTTTTTGTCTTCCCCTCTCAGCTTCGACATTGAAGAACGAGTGACAACCGACGTGGAATAATCACCACTCGCAGTCTTGCGTAGAACTTTTTTTTAAACGAAGGAAATAATTCTCCTCACCAGAAGGGGGCAGCAGTCTGTATAAATATGTAATGAATTAAAGAAAACTGCTGCAAACTGGCATCATCTTTCTTTCTTTCATTATTGCTTTCTTTCTCACTCTCTTATTTCCTTATTCTCTCTCTCTTTCGCTTCCCCTGAAATGAAAAGCATGGACATTTTACAGATTCTCTCGGCGTCCTTTGCTTTCTCACACATTTCCTCTCTCTCTCTCTCTCTCTCTCTCTCTGGGCAGTGAATGTGAAGTGGTTGTGCTCTGACCGGAGCTGATAAGGGCAGATGAAAGGAAACAGGAGGGGGAGAGAGAGAGCGAAAGAGAGAGAGAGAGAGAGAGAGAGAGAGAGAGAGAGAGGGAGGATTAAGGGTTAGGGTGCAGGTGAGCCCTAAAGGCGGCGATGCTTCATATCAGAAAGCGTTACACACTCCACCCTGCCTCAATGAGATCTGAGAAGACGCATGACCTCATACACACACACACACATTCTTACTGTGTGACAGAGATAAATAAAAGTGTGTGTGTGTGTAATGTGAGAGATGTGTGTGAGGTCAGTGTGAGTGCGGTTTCAGCTCTCTCTAAAACAGAGGAGGAGAGACAGAGCATGTCCTTTTTAATTCCTTCTGTCTTCTAATACGCTAATTTGCATAATAATTTGCATAAAATCAGATGGGTGGAAACGACATTAATTAGCTCACGAGTGCACACTGCCACTGTAAGTGGGTTTGTGAGATATAAACGGTGGAGATGAGTCTGTGAGCGTCTGCTCTCCATCACTCCTCCACCCTCCTCCTATAGTTTACCGGCTCCCGGCCAATCAGAACGCAGCTGCTTTTATTTTTTTTATTAGATCAATCAGTAAAATGCGACCATCTTGGAGGACGAGGTGTCGGTGTGCAAACCAGGCTTTAAAAGTCAGCAAGTGCAGGAAAGGTCAAAATTAAAAGAACTGTGTGCGTGGTGAGGTTTTTTTTTCACATTATGCTTTTTATCCATTTATGGGTACATGTTATGTTGGGAAACAAGTTGTTGCTTGTGTTGACGCAGATATAAACAGTCGTTCCCCTTGCTAGCATCTCTCGTTCCTCTCTCTTGGAAAAAAAAAAAGGCAAAACGCAGCTTGTCGTGTCACCAAGAAAACCACAAAAAAGCTTAAACTCCTCTGTCCTGAAAATATCAAAACCCCGTACATTTACGTTTACACTTCCTGTCTGACTGGTACAACGCGCCGACACTGGGGACTCCCTCCAGGGGCACACATGCAGATTTCCCACCCCGCAGTAGTTTGTTCAGTAATTGTGTCTGATCTGTAAACAGCGATGACGAGGCCACACGCAGAAAATCTGACATTATATAATCTCATAGCGTTGTTTTGATTTTATTGCAGCTTTATGCTGACCGTACACTAGAGGAGTTTGAAAAGACTCTTAAAGTCTGACCCCTTCTCCCATCTAAAGACAATCCACAGAGTTTTTAGTCCCAGACTATGATTTTAATCTTGCAGGGTCACTAATTACAAGACTGCAGCTAGATTCCTTCTGCGATGATTTCCCATCATGCTCCTGTACACGCTCCTGTTTGCTGCAGGACAGAGCTCACTGATTGGTGGTCAGACATCTCATGAAGTAATGACGGCTGTTCACCTCACCTCAACATGTCGTTTACAGGCATTTACTCACCGTGACCGAGAGAAAGCCACCGCGGCCGGCAGCAAAAAATCAATCATTTTAGTAATAATTAGCCATTTTACCCTAAACAGCCGCTCAGACCAGTCAGCATGCTCTCTCACTACGTCACACGTACACACACGTGCACACACACTCACTATTCGCGCTCTCGCTCTCAAATGAAGTGTTTCCAGGATATTGCGTATATCTTGCGGGAGCTGCTATCATCCCAGAACCTCCAGGAGAGCCGGGACGTCTGCTGATGATGTCACTGAGTCTGTTGCGACGTGGTACCAAACCACGATCCGGTTCTGCAGGAGGTTTACACTTCACTGCCGAATGACGAGGATTAAAAGAGGGACTGTGTAAGATGCATCAGAGTTACGGGGAAATCCGCTTGCTGGCCTGTTACATTATTTACACCTCAGTTTGAAAGTACGGATCATGTTTCCACACCTTTATTCAGTAATAATCGCTTTATGCTCGCTGCCTTCTAGATCGATTTCCTAGAAGCCGATCCACATTCCACAAACATCCTTTACAAATCCAGGAATCTCAGTCCTGCGCTTCCTGCCAGAGCTGACAGGTCAGTTAAGTCAGTTTGACCTCTGCTCGTTTATCGATTATCCGTCTCTCGTGTCCGACTCCATGCTCGTTCGCAGGTCTATCATTTTGAGAATCGAGGCTCCGCGCCTGTTTACTCTGGCGCTGGGTTTTGATTCAGAGTCCGTCTGTCTGCCACTCCTGACTTTTTTTAGCTCCGTGTTTACATCTTTCGGTTTTCCTCATCCTGAAAAAAAAGTTTGGCTGAAATCCCGACGTCCCACTAACGCCTGGGAAAGACGTCTATAAGCGGCGCGACGTCTGTTTAAATAACTCCCAAACTTTCAAGTGAAAAAAGCCAGTCATCAGATCCTGGCTGACGTGCGGTCATTCTCGCTCTGGGTTTTACGATGAAATGAGATTATTGTTCTTAGAGATAACGGGAGCTCAGCAATATGGAGCGATGAAACAATTTAAACTGTGAAAACTGCTGTGTGAGTCCCTCGTGGACGTTAAAAAAATAAATAACAGGAAAAGCCTTCACTCATCCTGAGGTAGTAATTATCCTGATATCAAACGCCAACTTTTACACCTCACACAAGAGGAAAAACTTCAACACTCAACATTGTGGTTGCATTTCTGCTACGTTAGAGAGAGAGAGAGAGCGTTCACATACACACTGCTGCTTCAGCCAGATGTTAAAGTCTACCGAGAACAGGAACCTTCTGAACCCAAAGCTAAATAAGCACATTAGGAAAAAAAACAAGCTTGGAAAATTAAATCTGCACCGGACTCACAAACAAATCCAGATCATTTGTAGGTTTTGAGGTGAAATAATTCAGTGAGTTTATGTTTGTTTTTCCCACAATCACAACTCTGAGTAAACTGAGAGTGACAGTGTGAAACTCCAACAGCGCTGAGAATAAGATTGAATATTGAGCTATAGTTTTAATAAGAGTTTAATATTTAGTTATAGTTTGTTACTCGGTCTTGTGAAGTTGCCAGAGTCTTTGGAAAAAAATGTCCTTATTACATGTTGAAATGTCTGATTTAACATCAGCTCTTTTATTATTATCTTCACTGAATTCACTGATAGGAAGGAACTTTTATTTATATGCTGACAAAAAATCCTATAAAGGAAAAGCAGAAGAATTCCGTGCTCGGTTGTAAACACACACCTGAGCCTGGCTCTCCTGAGAGCCTATATTTAGGTCAGTGCTGGGGAATAGAGAAAGGTTTAGAAAAAGTGGCCAAAGGTCAGAGGTCACAAAAGATGTCACTGGTTCGTGAGATTAAAGCGGCGCTGAATTCCTCCGAGATCGAAAAAAGGAGGAAAAAAAAGAGCTCAGGACCTGAAACGGCTAAAGGAGCGAGGAAAACGCAATAAAACCTGCTGGCCTTTTACACACACACACACACACACGCGCACACGCGCACACGCGCGCACACACGCACGAACGCACACACACTCGCACACACACGCACACACACACACACACACACACACGCACGCACTCGCTCACACACACACACACGCACGCACTCGCTCACACACACACACACGCACAAACGCACACACGCACGCACACACACACGCACGCACGCGCACACACGCGCACGCACACACACACACACGCACACACGCGCACACACACGCACGCACGCGCGCACGCACACACGCACACACGCGCACACACACACACACACGCACGCACACACATGCACTCGCATTCACACTAGCGCACACGCACTCGCACACACGCGCACACACACGCGCACACACACACGCACGCACGCGCACACACACACACGCACGAACGCGCACACACACACACACACGCACGCACGCACACATGCACACACGCGCACACACACGCACGCACACACGCGCACACGTGTGTATAAGATGATAAATCATGAGAGAACATCCAAAAGTCTTAATATTTCACCATTAAATTGACTCATTAGTGTTTAAAAGTTTTAACGTTTAATACATGAGGATGAGGAAATGTTTACAAACGTGTATTTACTAACGAGCAGCCCATATTTTTATACCCGTTGCATTTGTTGGTGTCGATGTGTTGAGTGTTACAAAGCACCGACACCGGCGACTCCTTCATAAACATCTCCTTACTTTAAGAAAACGATTTTCTAAATCTCTGTACGGGAGTGTCCGCTGCACACGTCCCTGAGTGAGCTGTTACCATGGAAACCGCAACGCATTCGAATCGTAACGCGCACGTTAATACTGACCTGCGCTACTGTCGGAGCTGCTGTTACAGAGAATTAATCACCAGCTTCTGACCAATCAGACCACAGAGCAGCACAGAGCACAGAGCGCGCGCGTCCTCACCGTTCTGCACGTCCAGCACGTGGTGTTTGTCCAGCGTCCAGCCGCCCATGTTGGAGGCGTCGAGTTCGTAACCCTGAAGCACGGCGGTCCTCTTCTCCCACAGGATCAGATCCAAACACGACTCGTACTCGAACCCCACCGAGACTGAACACACACACACACGCGCACACACACACACACACACACACACACACACACACACACACGCACACACACACGCACACGCACACACGTACACACACACAGTGTGGTTCTGGGATTTCATTAATCAGATAAACACTTCTCAATATAAAAAGAAAAACAAAAATCGCAATCAAGCTACAAAACATGCAATAAGACCTATAAATAAATATTTCTGTATCATTTTCAATAGTTATGTCATTTCAAAATATGTCATTTTAAAAAAATTATTATAATAATAATAACGAGCCTAAAAGCAAGTCTGTCTGATCTCCCCTGCTTCTTCTTCTTTTTCTTATTATTATTATTATGACAACAGTTATTATAGCCACACTTTGATGAATTTGTAACTTTCAATAAATGAATTCAATTCAATAAAATTCAATAAATAAATTCAATAAATTTCAATTTCAATAAATGAATAAACAAACAAATAAATACATACATAAATAAGTAAATAAATAAAAATGCAATAAATAGAAAATCATATATATATATATATATATATATATATAAAGACAAAACACTTGCATCACAACAGCCTGCTGTTTGTTCGACTGCCTGAGTAGACAGTAATATAGCCATACATTATCCGATTTACATTTTATAATTCTTTTTTTGTTATTGTTGGATATGTAGAATTCCTACCCGATATTTCTTACAGAGCTTCTCTTCCTGATAGACAGAAGGACAGACTTCCGAAACATTCCCCTAAATTGTATTAATCATTAATATTCAGTCTCGCATCTATCAAAAATTACATTCCTTTCCTTTTTTTAAAAATTCTTTTTAACAGTATTTTATTCATTCTTCGCTGTAATTTTAGCCTCGGTTCACGTGTCTTACAGCGCGTTTGGACGTGCTCCTGTCCTGAGTGCTGTGAGGGAGCGAGTACTGAGGAAGGCGTCTGTGAGCGATCTGCTCGTAACTCCACCCCGACGCGCTACCGTCTCGGCCACGGAGCCACAAACACACCAGACCTTTCCGACCCGGAGAGATGGATGTGTGCGGTTCTGGCGCTGCTAATCACACGCACGCTGTAAACCTCCGTCAGCAAGAAGCCGCACTGAGACACCAGAGAGGAGCGCTGATTTGCATGCCGGATTCGGGAGGAAGCGCTTCGCCTCTGTGAGGTCTCCTCACCTCACGCTTATTTCATTATCCACCGGGGTGGAGGACGGCGCCGGGCGGGAAACACTGAGCGGCTGTTTATCACCGTGACAACGCTGATCAGATTATAAAGGCTGAGAGACGCTGGGAGGAAGTGAAGGATGTGCTCTCACTTCACCTGCGTCTCAAACGCAATCACTCATCTACACAAAGTCCCTCCTCATTACACAAGCAGCACCTTATTTATTTATTATTCACACTTAGTCATGGTCTGTGTGTGCAAATCTGAACACGGAGCTCAGCTCCAACTGGAAATACTGTTCACACACACACACACACACACACGTGATGTATTAATTCAGTGCAATTCATCTGCATTATCTGGGGAAACAGCATGCATTATAGATTTTTAAGATATTTATATTGCTATTTTAACCTATTCTTTAATATTATTTGTTGTTGTTGTGCTTTACATGCACATGGCAAATTTGCAACTAAGGCAAAAGAAAAATATTAAAAGAAAGAAATGTACAAAAATTCCATTAAACGAGTTTCTGAACTTGAAAAATTACAATTACATTAAATCGATGAAACAAAGTATTTGTAAAAACGCAGGACCCCTTGAATATTAATAAAAAATAAATAAACGAGAAGCAAAAAGACATCTGCAAAAGGGAATGTTTCAGTTTGTCTGTCTATTTATCTAAAATGTCTTTTAATAATTATGGATTATTTCTATAAATACTTTTGTACGATAGGGGCTTTCAAAAAAAGAGCAAAGAAAACAAAAGTCGTAAGAAAGAAGAGAACAATTCAACAATTTCCTAAGCAGCCACTAAATACACAAAACAAACAAACAAACAAATATGTGTTTGTAAAAAATCTTCAAAGGGTTGTTTTAATCTTCCAAAAATAATTAATTCACTTATTTGTTTATTTCTTCATGAAAAATGGCGAGATTGATACAGGTCAAAATGTCACTAAAATCTGAAATTTTCCTCATCAAACAAACAAACAAACAAACAAACTTTTGTTTAAAATGTAACCAAAAGACAAATCAACACAAGATGTGGCTAAATCACCGATGTTCTTAAACCAGATCTATATTTCGGTACCTGTGCAGTTCTGCAATTATATAAACACGCGGTCTCACACGCGACGCGTGGAGCTGCAGGGTTCAGAGACGATAAACAAACAGACGAGCCTCGGACTCACCGACCGCCTCGCTCAGGCCGTACACTCGCTGGTTGTAGGCGTCGGTCTTGTCCCAGATGAAGGTGTAGGACAGGTTGGGTTCTGCGGGGAACCACTTCTGGAAGAGTCGTCCCACCACAGCCACCATCAGGTGCACCTTCATCAGGTTAAAGGGGATGGTGGACTGCGTCATGGTGACCTTCAGGACGGGGCGGTACCCGGCCGCTCGGGAACTCAGGTACACCAGGTTCAGGTCGCTGCCGGGGATCGCCGTGTCCTCCTGGAGAACCTGCACGTCACACAACACACAGGTCACCATGGAGACCAGACCGGCAGCACGCTATCTCTAAAGGTTCTTCACCTGTCCCTCTGAGGAACACAAAGGTTCTGTAGAGAACCCTGCAGACTGTTTCCCTTACAGTAGGCGTTCCATGGAGAATCTCAGCCTTGTAGATCCCACCACACCGAACACGTCCTCTTTCCTTCTCTTTTGTTTTGCTGTTGTTCATTCTCAATTTTACTGATCCTCTATTCATTTTTGTCTTTCTTTTATTTATTCTTTAGTTTTTTTGTTTTACATTATTTCCCTTTGGGTTTTTTTTGTCTTTCTTCTTTTCTGTCCTTTTTTCTTATAGTTTTTTTTTTTTGTTTGGTTTCTTTCATTCTTTCATTTTTGCCCTTTTTTGTTTTCTTTCTTCTTTTTTTGGGGGGTTATTCTTTATTTCACGCACCTTCATTTCTTTTTTTGTGTTTCTTTTGTTCATTTTTACTTCTGTATTTATTTATTTATTTATTTGTAATGTAACAGATTTTAATACTTCTTTTTGCTTTTTTCCCTTTTGCTCTTTCTTCAATTAATTTCAAATCATCTTTTCTTTTTGTTCTGTTTGCCTTTTTCTCTCTCTTCTTTTTCTCTCTTCTTTATATAATTTCTTATCATCATTTATTGTCTTTTTTTCCCCAAGTAGGTGAAGCAAAGTGAACCAAATTGGGTGGAGCAAAATGGACAGCGTAAAAATGGCACAAAGCAGGTGGAGCAAAGTGGGCTTTGTAAAAGTACGGGGAAAGAAACGGTGAAGAACTGCAATGATGGATGGAGTGACTAAAACTATTTAATTTTCCCCACAGTGGAACTATATTTGTCTTGTTTGGGTTCTCTCAGACATTTGTGTTTTATTCCTCTCCTACCACAGCAATGTGCTAAAGATTATATTTTTTATTTATTAATAAACAACGTATCACATATCCAGGCTTGGGGAGTAACAGAATACATGGAACGGCATTACGTTATTAGGATACAAAAAAGGTAACTGTGATCCGTTATAGTTGAAAAAAAAAGCTGTAATCAGGTTAAGATAAGATAAAATAGTCTATTAGTCCCACAGTTGCAAAATCTGCAATACATTACCGTTACATTTCGTAAAAACGGGGATTCTTTACAGGATTACAGTTTTAAAATGTGTAAGAGCTGCAATAACTAATCAACAAAATCAATAAAAATCAGTAATAAACATAATTGCTAATAATTTCGTTATTAGTTGACCTGCGTAATGAAACACACTGTGCATGCGCAGCGTCACTTCATAAACACACGCGTGTGAAACGGAGGAGACATCAGCAGGACTTTCTCTACGGTATGAAACTCTTTACAGTACACTACCCTGCTGGCCTCATGGCATAACCTGAGCTTTAATGTGAGGAATATTATCATAGGTTTGTGGGAATGTGAGCAGAAGCGTGGTGTTCCTGCTGGAATTGTCCACAACAGCTTTGTTAGGTTTTGTTAAGCAGCGACTAGCAAAGATTTTTGATTCAATTAGCTAAAAAGAGTAAAAAGTTAAACTAGCCGATTTTTCTGACTCCGTGACACTGATAAGCCGTTGTACATTCTCAGCGTACGCAACAGACTGTATGTAAGGTTTGTGTGTCTCCATCCTGCTTTCGGTTCACAAGTCGATCCCAAAAAGAGTCGATTCCCTGAAAGCTGAGAGTCAAATGCGAATCTCGGAGTCGATTCCACTCACTGAAAATGATTCGCCTCGCGCGCAGCGAGCAAAATGAGCTTAGCATGGGAGAGTTTCAGTGAGAGGAACAGGAGCTGGCATTTATTTTAGCTTTTTATGAATTTGTCTGTTGGAAATTTGAACAAATCATGGTTTGAATACAGAAACATGGCTGCAAAACGTGTGATGAGTGATTAAAAAAGTGCTCACAGTAACCGCTGTACAGAATCCCGTCACCTCGAGTCGGTCTGAGTCTCATCTGGTCCACATGAGCACCTGATCATGTTCTCATGCTGTGGCAGATTATCTGGTAAATGACACTAACGCTGTAATTAGTGAGCCGCTGTTTAATGAAGACTAGTTAAGAAAAAGTCTTGTAGTGCTGATTAAAATGCTGCAAATAAATATTTTAAATAAATATTATTTGCTGCCTCATCATCCACATATTGAGGTAATCTCAAAGTAACGGGACATCATCAGAAACTGGATCAAGATCCATGTGTAAAGTACCCCTCCCAACCCGGACTGTTCGAGCGCTGGCACCGGAGACTCCTGCCGTGTATTCCATCCGAGCTGCTGTTATCGGAAATCAATCATCTGTGAGGATGTTTTTGCTCGAGATGCCGAAGCTCTTCTGAAAGCCATTCTGAATAATGGCGTCTTCTAAACCCTGTAAACGTAGTAAAACCTACCAGTTTAACCTCCAGTGTGTATCCCAGATATAAAAGTGCAGTAATGCATGCAGTAGTGAGTCGTCTTGTGCCTACATTTATTCAGGAACACGAGGAGAATTTTAAAGCTTTTCTAAATTTATGGCCAAATGTCTTGTGTGAACACTCATCCAAACGATTTACAAATCAATCCATTCGTATCCAGCTTCATAAATGAGACCCGATGTTTCTCTCTGTCCGTCTGCTCATTCGATAAAGAATGTAAATCGTGATTATCTGATGTGTTTTGGCAGCGCTAGCTACAAGCTGCATTACATGTGAATAACTCCAGCGTTTTTTTCGTGTGCATCCAAGCTGTTAGTAAAAGGATGAAGGTCGTGTTCACCGCTGTTGGTTTCTTTGTCTCAGGGTCCTGCGGCTCGTCTCCGTCACTGCCCTCGGCCTCCACCTTCAGACCGGTGTTCAGCGACTTCGGTCCGCCGTCCATGGGCTTCGTGCAGGTACGGAAGATCTCGACATGAGTGCAGTAAGATATCAATATCATACAAACAAAATGGCTCACTAAAATTTCTCCTTATGTTCTTATTTGAATACAGAATATAGATCAATCTTTTATATTGTAACCCTGCGGTTTTGTGTAAATTTTAAACTCTAACATGAGCTCTACTAGTTCAGCTCATCCATATCAGGCATCAAGAGCATCTTAGCGTCGTCATATATTTGCCACATCGCCTGGTGGGTTTTTAAAAAAAACGCTGTTGATGCTTTGGACCCATGACAGGTGGCAGTTAGAGTTCTGGTTGATGTGGTAATATAATATCCGTCATGATAAATTAATGACTGACTTAATGACATGACAATTAACCGACTGGAAGCAGCGAATATGAAAATTTTGTTCTAAAACTGTTCATGTTTTTACAGATTGTTTTGCCTGTTTTTAGTTTTAAATACACATCTTTTTTATAAATTGAATGTTTTTCAATTGATCAATTTTTCAGTATTGTGCTGAATATAAATGCGTTCATTTATTTTAAACTACTGTAAAAAAAAAAAAAAAAAAAAGCAAAACTACTGTATTGCTTTTAGCAGTGATGTGATTTCTGCTCTATACATAAACGTTTTAAGAAAGAACTGCAGTGGAATGGAAAACGTTTCTGATGCAGCTCTAATGGATGAATTATTTTTGTTTGTTTGAAATGTCAGCCAGTGAAAGTGTCTCAGGGCTCCACCTACAGCGAGCTGCTGTCTGTTATAGAGGAGATGAGTCGAGAAATCAGGCCCACGTACGCTGGCAGTAAAAGTGCCATGGAGAGACTGAAGAGAGGTACCACATTAACACTGCGTGCGCACACACACACACACGCACACATCAATGCTATTGTAGTAAAACACTGAGTGACCCGCTGATCTGATGACGCGGTGTTACTCCTAGCTCACCACAGTTGACTATTTTCCTGTAACAGCACGTCCTAAAGTGCTTTATTCCTTTATTCCACATACCAACAGTTACCGTTTTCATCTATTTAAGAATGACACGTCACATTTATCTGTTTAGAGTTTCATTTCAACAAGTTAGTTCCTGTTCACACTTGCATTATAGCAGCTATAAATAGGCATTCTTTCACCAGCCTGTTTTTATCGCTCTTCTGAAGTTAATAAGACCAAAGAAATGCAGACGATATATTTAGTATAATGCAGTATAGAAGTATAGTGCATTATAGCACGTATATAGTATAGAGCGGTATAGATGTTTTAGTGTAGTGCAGCATAAAGTTTAGCACAGAATACTATAGCATGTAAATATTTTATAGTGTGCTGAAGTATAATGCAGTGCAACGCAAGTGAAGCGTAGTACAATATATGATTTAAATATTGTACAGTGTAACAGGACAGTGTAGTAAATCATAGCACAGCATACTGTAGTACATAAATTATAGTATAGTGGAGTATAGTGTGCTGTAATATAGTATGTTGTAGCACAATACTATAGTGTAGAAATATAGTATAGCATGCTATAATAGTGTAGAACAGTACGCTATAGTATGTGTATAGTATAGTGCATCACAATATACTGTAGTATGTAAATTATAGTATAGTGTGTTGTAGTATAGTAAAGTGTAGATCGATACATTATAAATATAGTATAGTACAGCAGTGTGCTATAGTATAGTTGAGTCTAGAAGAATACTGTAGTATGTATAAATACAGTATAGTGTAGTGTTGTAGTAAAGTGAAGAACAGTTTACTGTAGTGTGTGTAGTATAGTGCAGTATAATGTGCTGTAATATAGTCTAGTGTAGCACAATACCTTATTGTAGAACTACAGTATAGTAAAGTGTAGAACAATACACTGTAGTATGTATAAATATAGTATAGTGCAACAGTAAAGTATAGCACAGTGTACTGTAGTACCTAAATTATATTATAGTGCAGTATAGTGTGCTGCATTATAGTAAAGTGTAGGTCAATACTATAGTGTGTGTATAAATATAGTATAGTGCAGTGTATTGTTATAGTATAGTTGAGTCTAGAAGAATACTGTAGTATGTATAAATATAGTATAGTGTAGTGTTATAGTAAAGTGAAGAACAGTTTACTGTAGTGTGTGTATAGTATAGTGCAGTATAATGTGCTGTAATTTAGTAAAGTGTGGGTCAATACTATAGTGTGTATACATATAGTATACAGTGTATTATGTAAAGTGAACACTATACTGTAGTATGTAAATTATAGTATAGTGCAGTATGTGCTGTAGTACACTGTAGCTCAGTGTACTTTAATATGTACAAATAGAGTACTGTATAATATAGTGTGGTGTGGTGCATTAAAGTGTAAAGTATTATAAAAGTGTCACAGAAAAGTATTTTACAGTACTACTTTCACTCTCGTCTGGTGAACAGAATTGCAGCATCGACGTGTCTTCAGGCGTGTCCTCGTTCTCCTGCGCTCTGACTTCGACTTCATCTCAGGAGCAGAAATGCTCTGTAAAAATATTGGCGCCCTTAATCATGTCAGAAAGAGAATGCCGTGTGTAATGCCTCTTTTTGTTTGTGTTTCAGGAATCATCCACGCCCGAGCGCTAGTGAGAGAGTGTCTAGCTGAAACCGAGCGCAGCGCTCGCACATAACACACACCCACACCTCTGTGTACTCTCTCTCTCTCTTCTCTCACACACACTCACTTTTTCACACCTCAGTTCCACATAATTACTTTTGTAATTTCAAACTTTTTGCAGTTCTGTATTTAAATGCAAAAAAACCCCAATAAAAATCCGGTTTTGCAATTAAACAGCAAAATTTTGTTTCTGCTCTCTACACTTTAGCTTTTGCGTATATATTAAAAAATACTGTGATTTTAAAAAAAAATAATTTTTTAAATAATAAATGAATGTGATAATTACATAAATCAGTAAATTAACAAGGTTTCAGCTGGATGAAAGATTTTTGACAAATGCTACTTGAAGTAGAAAATTAAATATATATATATATTTATTACATTTAAAAAATATATACATCATAAAACAAATAATGAGAAGCAAGAATGTTAAATCCTACTCACTTATTTATTTTTTATAAATTTGGTTGTAAATTGGCCTGCATTTTAACCTATTTAATTTACTTTTTGAGTTTATATTAGTGTTCACGTTTACTCATACAGGCTTTGACATGAAACTCGAGATATCTGGAATTCAATAACCAATGAAGAAACAAGAAATCTGGTGGGTCTGTGGGTCGTAGGCTTGATGCCGCTCTTGGCACACAACCAAATAGTTTCTGACATGAATTTAGTGGAGAACATTCTGTTCCAGTACTTTAGCTCATTTGAAAAACTGGGTGGTTTGATACAAACTGTGCTCTGTTCTGTGGTGTTTAACACATCTAGATGCAAATACCAGGGAATAAATCTGATCTCTCACCTCGTATTTATCTTTTGATCTCGCACACAAATGTCTTCAGTGCACAACAAGCACCAATTAACTGACCTTGCTGTTCCAATACTTTTGGAGAGGTCTGTGTCCAGTGCAATTTCCGTTAACTCTTTGTTCTGATACTTTTGATCATCTGACGAGTGTGTGGTCGGTCACCAAAGCTGTCATGTTCCAAGTTACCTAGATGTAAATATCAGGAAATGAAACGGAAATTCTGGCCTGTCGTTTGATGTTCATGTTTTGATCTCAAATGCAAACGTCTTCAGTTGAGAGCAAAAGAACGGCCTTGCTGTTCCAATACTGTCAGAGGGGACTGTTAACGTGGGTCAAGTCTCATTTCATCGTTCGTTTCAAAGAACCGGAAAAGCCGACTCGTTTGTGGACGACACGTCTATAATACATTTACTTCCTTAGGGGTTTTTCCAGGCGTTTTCTTTATTTGGCTTTTGTTATAACATAAATGCAGTGTTGTCTTTTACAATGACAAATAAAGCATGAACAAACACACGCAGTTGGAGTAAATGTGGCACGAGCCTTGGCACCGGTGTACACTGGGTAATTCTGAGCTGGGTTGAGAAACATCAACTTTATAGTTTTATACTTCACATTTTCACAACAAAACACGTCACGTTTCATGATGTTTGTCTTTACTAAGAGGTTGGAACAAATATATATATTTAGATATATAAAAACAAACAGGAAGTGTAGTGTTACAATTATAAATGCTTTTAAGTGTGATAAATTGTTGGTAATTATTCCATGTTGAAAAAATATAAAAAGATGACGATTGCGACGTCGATATACGAGCATATCGTCCACCCCGACTTCAGGTGCGTGGGTGCTTCCATTACGATATGCTGTTTGTGACTATCTCATCACATGATGCTTTACACATTTAAAAGGAACGAAACACATGTACGTGTAAAGACAATAATAATTACAAAGAGAAGCTAATATGAAAGATTACTACAGAAAGAATGACAAGGCGTTAGAGGACTTATCCAATTGCCTCTCTCAGAGGGGCGTGTCCCATTCCCAGGTCCCTTAATTTCACCAGCATCTGACGCATTGATCCTACAAATTTTGTGCAAAGTTAAAGGTGTGGTTCCTTCAAGTTAGCACCTCACCTCAGGTCTCGGGTGTGTCCCAAACGCTAAAGATCACATCTAGTGTCCCCAGCATGGTGTATCCCGGTGTCCTTCATCATGCACCATCCCTCCATTTCTGTCTCACTCTATTTCTCTAACTGTCTCTTTTTCTGTCTCACGATTTGTCTTTCTCTCTTTCTCTCTCACTGTATTTTTCGTTCTCTCTTTTGCTCTCTCCCCATCTTTCTCTCTCTCACTGTCTTTCTTGCTCACTCTGTCACTCTCATCTCAGTCAGTCTCTGCATCTTTTATCTTTCTTGTCTTATCTGCCTTGTTAGAACTTTAGCGTTTAGGACACAGCCCTAGTCACACTGCAGTGATTCTTTTGTGTTGTGATGGTGTGAGGGCGCTAATGAGGATTGGGGTGTGTGTGTGTGTGTGTGTGTGTTAGGGAAATAAAACAAGGAAGCTGCTCGTGTTGAAATGGTGAAGAGTTCATGTGCTCAGGTGTTACATCCTCTCTGCAACGGAGCGTCTCTTCAGAAGCGGTTAATGAAAAACGTCCACGCCGGTTTCAGCTCTGAAACAGAACACAGGTGAGTATTTTACTGTAACAGCGCAACACACACTGATTTATTCCTCACACAACAGGAGACGACGCTACTGCTGCAGGAAATATTCTTTTTAAAAGCGACTGCTCGAGTGTGTAAAATCACGATGAGGAAGGCGAGTCGCTGTGACTGACCGTAGTAGCGGCTGCTGAAGTGCTGTTGGAGGTGAAGAGTTTTCTGTAGCGTCCTTTCTCCTCTTTCTCCTTCTGTCGGATGCGTTCCTCCATCGCTCGGATCTCTCGGCTCACGGCCGGACCCAGAGAGGGGTCCAGTTCCAGCACCTTCTCAAAATCAGCTCGGGCTTCCACTTCGTTCCAGACGGCTGCGTGAGCTTTTCCTCGCTTGAAGTACGCCTTCACATTATCTGAGAGAGCAAGAGAGAGAAAAAGAGAGAGAGAGAGACATGACTAGAAACGTACAGACAAGTTTAAACGTACTGGACTTTCAGATGGAGAGTGTGTGTGTGTGTGTGTGACTAAGCCATGGCTTTAGTTTAACGCTCCTGAGCTGATTTGTGAATCTCTCACCTTCATACTTGTTGAGCAGAGAGGAGCAGTGCTCCAGCACCTCATAGTACTGACCCTGGATCAGTTTACACTGGCAGTAGTTCAGCAGCAGCGGCGTGATCATCAGATCCAATTTAATCCACGGCTCATCACCCGGCTGCTCCTAAACACACACACACACACACACACACACACACACACACACACACACACACACACACAGAGCAAGCTTTAGCCGCTAACATTCCAGTTTAAAATGATTATTATTAATGTTAATACCAGGCTAATGAATAAGGCTGTTATTAGACATGAATAGAGGTGTAATAGTGCATCAGTAATATATGCCATGATACACTGTGAGGAGGAAACCTGAAATATCATGAATTCCGTGATGAAGTTCAGAGGAGCTGAACAATGAGTTTATATCGATGATGTCATGAATGAACTGTATCACACTGAGTGCTGTGTGGGTTAGTGCTCCATCACACCATCCCTCCATTTCTGTCTCACTCTCTTTCTGTCTCACGCTTTGTCTTTCTCTCTGTCCCTGTCTCTCTTTCTCCCCATCTTTCTCTCTCTCTCACGGTCTTTCGTGCTCACTCTGTCACTCTCATCTCAGTCAGTCTCTGCATCTTCTATCTTTCTCTTCGGTGTCCTTTACTCCCCCCTCCACTCTAGCACCGTGCAGGTTCTACCTTCATCTGGAGGTTTTTCAGGCAGGCGATGGCGTTGTAGTATTTTTCGGCGGCTCCCTGCGTGTCTCCATTCTTGAAGAGCGCGTTTCCCTTCTCGTGGATCTGCGGCACGGCGGCCAGCTTCTCCTCGTCTGTCATCGCCCATGTCTCCAAAGCGAATGAGCCTGCTGGCAAAACCTGAAACACACACAAGCACACCCCATATACCATGGTGCTACTCTGTTAGAGACCAATGTAGAGCTTCTGGAACATTCCACAAAGCCATTATCTGTCTATCTACCTACTCATACACCCGTACCACACTTTAAACCCCGCCCACCCACACACGCCCCCACACGCACCTCCAGGAGCTCCATGGTGAAGATGAGGGGCTGAGGGTTGGTCTGGAGCTGTTCCAGGTCTTTGTGTCCATGCGAGTGGTGAGAGTGGACCTGGGCGATGCCGCAGCAGTGTCTCTGTCCCTCCAGGGGGTCTTTACCCACGCTGATGTTCCGCAGAGACTGAGACACCAGTGGGTACAGAGCCGTGTGCTGGGGGAGACAACACCAAGGGACGAGATGGTACAAATAAACAGCTAAAAACAGGCTCTGTGACATTTCACAACATGTACGGCCGAGAAAACCGACTTAGAAAACTTTATTTAAAAAAAAACCCCTCAGGTGATTTGCATGTTCTGAATGTGGAGTTCAGAAAGCCAACTCAGGACTTTTGGACTCACCGGCTGATCAAACTGAACGTCGCATCACGTACCTTGACGTCGCAGGTGAACTGTGCGATCTCACCCTCTCTCATGGTGCTGAGCACACACTCCCACACGGGCAGCTTAAACTTCTTCCCCAGGATGAGCTCCATGGGTTTACTCTGCCCTCCCATCATCCTGGAGTCGTCCAGCACCGTACCATCACACAGGCTGCTGCGATAATGAAACTTCACCTGCGGGAAAACACACACACACACACACACACACACACACACACACACACACACACACACACACCTGTAATCCACCACACTCCCTCCTGTATCACATGACACCGGGACCCGCTGTGAGCACCTCATTTTTATTCCATGGCTGCAAATATATCAGCTTGTTTTGATGATGCTGAACCTCCACAAACATCAAAATTAAAAATACACCTAAAACATGTTTTATAGACCATATAGGATCAGATGCAGAATTATTGGCACCGTTGGTAAAGCATTAAAGCAGACAATTCAGTGTTATGTTGGAAAGAGAAAAAAAAATACTTAATCCAGGGGTGCCAATAATTGTTACACATCATTTCATTATGAAATTAAGCTAATTGACCACAAAAACATCTTACTGATAACTAGTGACGGACATTCCAGTTCTTTTCAGCGAATTAGATCATTTGACTCACTTCACCAAAATGAGTCGACTCCATGAGTCGGTTCCCAACCGGATAAAACGTGTAATCTTTTCACCACAGACTGTTGAGCTTGGCCTAATTTATGTCTGAAATTATTTCATAAAATCATTCATTTTCAAGGAACTGCCTACAAAACCATTCTTACGTGCGAGTTCATTAAAAAAAGAGCCGGTTCAAAGAGCTGAATCATTTGCAAACGACACATCACCACTAAGAAGATTCAGTAAAAGATCCAGTGAGTGAAACCTAGTGCTCTGGTTGCGCACGTGACAGGATTTGCATGAACCTGAAGTCGTAGCGTGTGAGGTATCAGGGAGTATAAAGCTGTAGGAACATCTTCAGGAGCTAAGCAGACTTTTCGTTATGAAATGCTTAGAGTGTGCTGAATTGATTCTGTATGTTGATGTATTTCCATTTGCAGCAGAAAGTCAGAGCAATGGCGTCATGGAGGATCTCTCACTGCCTCCTTCATGTCCACTTTATCCAGGATAACATCCTGGACGTCTGCTTTTATGGTGTATGTCGAGCATCAGCAGTGCCGATGGTGACGAAGCCACAGGGGTCGTAGGTGAAATCATATTACTCATGGAGACTGTGTATAAAGATCGAATCACATTCTCCTTCATCCACCAAGTTGGTGAAAAATCGCATAACTCGAACTAAACGCCTTCTTCCAATTTCATAAACTCCAACCATTTTATTCTCCATTAGAATAGGGAATACTGTTTGGAAAGGCACACACAGACGAACCCTGTCAGCGCCACAGTAGAGTAAGCCACGCCCCAGGGGCGGGGCTTATACATTACGGAGTGCCTTTAACTGGATGAAGACAAAGCTAGTACAGGATGAGTCATCGAAAAATTGTAGTTGTTTTTCCAGTACTGACGTACTATAGAGAGACACAAGGTTTTTTTGTTTTATAATATTTTCTCTTGCTACAGTATTGGACTCAATAACACCAAGGAACAGGTACAAAAATCTCTGAAACACAGACTTTTGGATTTTTAAGGGGCACTTTAATGTGAGGTGCAGGATTGCAGCCTACTGACTATTTTATCTACCATGTATTCAAGTAACAGACATGATCCATACAGCACATCTCACATCCTGTAACTACCGGATCATTATCATCATCTGCTCGCGTCTACATCCACATCAGCAGCGCAGAGCCTTTCTAATCAGAACTTTATAAAAATGCACATCAGCACAAATGAAAATAAAACACTGTAATGGAGAAAATCTCGAAAACAAGACATGGGTACCAGCATCTGATGCCTATCTGGCGAACATTCACTAGCAGCACTGCTAATCTTAGCATTTAATAGACCTCCGAAGCAAAAAAAAGGTTCAAATGTCATGCGAAAGTAATAAAAACAAATGTATACCGAATGATTACATGTAAACAAGGCGGTTAGCAAGGCCAAGCGCCGCTAGCGAGGTTAGTTAGCCGGTTAGCTTTCTAGCTGCTAATTACGAAGCACACTTACAAATAAAACCCTTGAACAATTTTAAAAATTCCTTTAAATACTGTACGATTGTAGTATATTTTACCTTCGTGCCATCCAGATAGTCTGGGATTTCCCCTATTCCAGGAGAAAGCACTTTTTTCTGGATGCCATCCGCGCTGAGCTTGAGAGCAAGTTCCTCCATTCTGGAAAATGTAAAGACACCGAGCCAACGCACAGGGGGCGCTACGGTCCGCGAGCAGCGTTCGGGAAAGATCGGTAATGATCGGTCATCTTCGGGAAGGGATCGGGAAAGAGCGACATGTGATCGGCAAAAATCGGCAAGTCTCGTTGTTGCGACACGGGAAGCGGTTCGTTTGTTCAGACTATGCTTACTTTGAGGAGATGTAGATATGGTTTTATCTTCTGATTTGCATACTTTGGCAGTTTGTATTAACATGAATTCTTTTAGAGTATAGAGTTTAGAGTATAATTAATTTGTGCATAGCAAAAGTATTACTCTGAAATACTTCACATGGATAGTTTTATGATTTAAATTTCACATCTAGCTCAAAAAGCTAAAATGAGTGTACAGGCTATCAAGAACAGCATTTTATGTCTTACATATACAGTAGCTTACCATATTATTAATAATTTAGGAATTATTTAGTGTAGAGACTTGCATCTTGGTTTAGCATTAATAACATTTGTAATATAAAATAGCACTCCAGTTTTCTATTTTTCTTTATTTGTTGTCTGATTTTCAAAATGGAAGTTAGTTGGACAGTAATCAGCAGCCCACAGCTTTCTAACGAGACCTGCTCGTACATGATAAAACAAAAGGCAGAACCTGAGAGTTAAAGTAAAGTTTACTGCAGCAACAGAGTAGATGTTCTAACATGTTCTAGAACACTGTTATAAAGGCGCACACAAACACACAAACATCTTTGATCATCGTGTTCAACATGACTGTAAATTATCTTCAAATGATCCAGACAACACAAGTGACACATGCAAGGAGAGCTACAAAAATACAAATACAGATAAATAAAAATCACATACTGTATGTAGGATTAATTGAACTGGATTAAAAGACAAAAGGCTCATGTACGTAAACAATTAACTAACACTGATAGTTCATTATTTTCTTTTTTGTTTTAAATTAGTTTATGTTAGATTATTGTTTAAAATGGAAATGTTTAGTCATTTCACAAAATTATAAAAATATGATTTTTTTCTGACTCTGGGTTTAGAAAGCTTGTTGCAACTCCATAAAGATCATGAAGTGTTTGTTAAGGTTAAGACTTACATACAAAAATATTCAATCCTTCTCAGCCCATTTTGAGTGAGTACAAGAAAATGACCAAAAAGAGATCAAAATGCTAACAAATCAAAAGTGTAAATAATAATTTATAATAAAGAAGGAGAAGGGAAAAAAAAACAGAAAATAGAAGAAATAGGTTAGTAGCAATAAATTCTAAATTAGTAAATATGTTTTTTCTTCTTCTTTCTTTCTTTCTTCTACTTTTGCATTTATATTTTATAATTTTTGTTTTGTTTTCAGAACATATGTTTCTTCCTTTCTTTCTTTATGTTTGTAATGTACATCCCCTCTGCTTATATAATGTTTCCATAATCATGATATCACTGTATCGTCCCACCCAAAGGACACCATGACAGCATGCTAGATCATTTCATATTTTATCACGATAGACCATCAGACCCGTATGTACAGACTCGACCCCACGTTTATTCAGTGATGAGTTTTATTCCAGAGTTTGGAGCTGCTTATTCCGATCACACAGCAGGCCAGTCGTCCTCCGGCGTTCCCGTGCAGAAGACTTCCTGCGTTCCCTCCTCGTCCCATGTCATCTTTCTTCTCATGGATCACCACGGCACGGCCGAGCACCGATAACCCGCCGTACAGTGTGGCTTTGGACTCTACAGATCGGCGAATCTTCCCGTTGCCGGCAATAAAGTTTCCAAAATCCCCCGGATGAAGCGGATGGTCGACTCCGCCCGGGTTGTAATGGCTGCCGGTGGAGGTGCAGCCCTCACTGAGATCTCCGTACTGATGAATGTGTATTGCATGAGACTGAGAGTTAGACGCAGGCAGGCCGTGCAGCTTGAACATCACCTGTAACTTCTCCTCCGGCCCGGTTTGTTTAAACAGGACGTGTCCGTACACTTTGGGCATTCCTGACGCCAGCTGGGTGTTGGGTCGCATCCTGCACACGGCGTAATGAGTGCTGTTGAACAGATCGTGCTCAGGAGGCTTCAGTGTGAGCTTCTCACCCAGTGTCAGTGCGTGAGAGACAAAAGTCATCAAGAACCCCACCAGGAGTGTGCAGGCCGTCATTATCCCTTCTGATTATTCCTAAAGGGAAAACAAATGGAAAATTAGGAATAAAATACATTTTGTTGAGTGTTTCACTTCCTTCTGTTTTTAAAGTCATTGATTCATCTTCAGTACGTGCTTTATCCGGGTGAGGGTCACGCAGCCAGTTCAGCTATCAGCATGTTTTTTGGGAGGAAACTGGAGAACCCAGAGAACCCACGCAGACACACTGTGTATTGGTTTCTCACACAATTTGCTGATATTTCTGAGTTTTTTTTTCTTTTTCCATTTCCTG
This sequence comes from Parauchenoglanis ngamensis, assembly GCA_030014255.1. Classification (NCBI taxonomy): domain Eukaryota; kingdom Metazoa; phylum Chordata; class Actinopteri; order Siluriformes; family Auchenoglanididae; genus Parauchenoglanis; species Parauchenoglanis ngamensis. The sequence continues at coordinate 4,492,944 of JAQMYM010000038.1, read as the reverse complement.
AAATGAGTGCACCAGTGCTTCCTGATAAAAGCTCATTTCGAGCCCTGGAATTATGATAAATATTTTATTTAAAGATTACACCACAGTGCTGATGAATTTTTGAATCAGAAGGTGCTGATGAACTTTCTAGAACAGCAGCTCTGACAGTGGAGCAGGTTTATATTAATGCACTCACTCTATGAACATAACTGTTTCTATAGTAACCGCTCATTCAGAGGGACGTGTATGGCGGACGCTCCGCATAAACAGATAAAAAAAACAAAACATCAATATGGGGAAGTTTTGATTTGGCAGATGTGGTATAAGGAGAATAAAACACTTAGGCACGTGCTGTAATAGTGAAATAATCCACAGTAACTCCGCTTCATCACCACAGCGTGGATTATTTTCCTGTAACAGCACGTCCTTTTGCGTGTTATTATCCTTATCTCTATACTGGGAAAAAAACATCTCCTCATGCGAATACAACTTTTCCTCTAATAGTACAGTACACTATTCTCACCTTCATGTCAAATATAATCATTTATTGAACAGGCTGAAGTGAACTGCAGTATTCACTTTGCTTTGATTTGTTTCAACCCTGAACCTGTATTAAGACAGAACACATTTCGTCGCCTATCACATCTGTACATTAGGAATATATACTGCAGTAGCAGGATTCCCTCGGCATGGCGGGGCAGCATAAATAAATATACTTTTACAGAACATACATTACATTTGCTGGATCTGCACACTTCATGACATTATTATTATTATTATTAGTTTTATTATTATTACATTAGAGGCAGATTACAGTGGCACTGCACACACACACACACACACACACACACACACACACGAATCCCTGACTGACCTTGCTTTGTTTCTTTATCACTATTTATATAAAAATGTCTTTGTTATTTAAGTGATTTGGCGTTGCTGTAACCATAATGACAATAAAATTCATTGACTTTAGAATTTAAATGTCTGTACACATAAAAGTTCACCACCTAAATCACCCTCCGCTGGCTGAAATATTCTTAAACATTTGACTACTGATACAGTTTTAAAGAGCAAAGGGTTGTCACACCAGATATTATTATTTTTTAGTTTATTACTGTTTACTGCCTTTTATACTAGACTTTTATCTAAATCTGTTTATTTAATCAGCTCTCAAAGCATTTTTGCTTTACAGGCTTTGGCACAGTACTGTATAATTAATTTAATGATATAATCATAATTCATAATTAAATATCCCAACACTTCCTCTCCAGGATTCCAGAAGTGGAATATCACCCTTTTAGCTATCATGCACGGGAAAATGGGGTTTTCATTACAATAATCAGAGACTTTATTGATATAAAACATTTTATACATTTAAAAGGCAGCTCAAAGTGCTTTACAGTGTGAAAAAAACAGAAATAAAGAAAATAACAAAGGAAACAAACAAAATAAAGAAAAGATAATTGTAAATAAAACTCCTTGTTAGTCTCCTAAACTTTAAATAGAATGGACGATCCTTCATCATGAGCATAAAGCTCGGAGCTGGTGCTATATAATATTTTTATTTCTTACAGAGAACGAGAGCGCACTTGCAATGTGGACATCAGACTGAATGTGTGGCATTCCGTTACTATTTACTCCACATTTACATCTCCATGCTATAACACATTCACAGTTCATCACTATCCAGAGCATGCATTTCACTTTCAGTCAGTCTGATGTAGTCAGAGGATTAGTATACAGAAAACTTTACCTGTCTCTCGGGGTAGTTGGTCCTGCTCGGTGTTGTGTGTTTCTGCACCTCCTCTTTCTTTTCCTTCATTCTTTTCTAATCACACAGAGAGAGGTTGTGTAACCCTGGATCAAATTTCAAGCTTTTTTTTTCTTTTTCCCCCAAGCACGTGTGTTGTTACTGGAGTCTGATATTGTGACATCCTGAGTGAACACTGCCTCATGAGGAAGAGAGAATAATAGGGCATAAATGCTATACAATTATTATTATTTTGTATTTTTGATTTACCAGTCAACAACAACAACAACAACAATAATAATAATAATACAGCTGCACTTCATAATAGATCATTTTTATATTGTATATTTTTATGCTATTGTTATTTTATTAATGAATTTATTTTTTAATTAATTTGGCATTTTCTTCTTCATTATTTTGCTTCAATTCCAACATCTAAAAGTGTCATGGATACAATAATCATAAATAAAATGTATTTAATAATACGGTTTTTATCATATGGTCATTAAATAACAAATAAATTACTAAATATGCGGCATTATTTTGTTTTTCCAAATATTTTACTTTTTTCCCCCTTAATAAGGGCTGTAAAATGCGTATTGCTGCTAATTGAAGATTTAAAACTACATTGATAGCCACGTAAGAAATGCTATAAAAGATGATGAAATTTGTTGATGAAAGGGCCAGAGAGCTTTAGGACAGAGCAGTAGCCAATCAGGGTGGCGAATGAGTCTATTTCAGTGACGTGAAGTCCTCATTTGCATACCGAGTTCGTGCTTCTGAATCGAGAGTTAATGCAGAAAAACAAGAGTATTATCAACATGTCGAACAGCACAGCAACGTCTATTACACACATTATATGTGTAAAATTCATATTTGAGGAGTATGTATAATCTACCATCATGGAAACAACAAGTTATCTGCCGTTGTTTATTAACCTTCAGAGGCGGTGTTTCTACTGCGCATGCCTGAATACTTGCTGTCTAAGCCACGCGCTGAGAACCAGTTTCTCTCCCTCTGCTTAGGGGAAAGTCCCCGGACATGGAACAGAGATGTTCTGCTTGAACTGCAGCTCATGAGCTTGTAACGGTACTGCTTCCTGCTAAGACGTCACTTCCTGACAGAGCAGCGTATCACAAGCCATGTTGGTCATCACGATAGGAATGCAGGTACAGATCACTGTAACTGAACGGGGCTCATTCTCAGGATGCGCATACTTTTGTTTTGTTTTTCTTTTTTATAACCTTAATTGATTTTATAACCTTAATTGACTCATTTTTATAAGCTTTTATTTCGCCACCAATCTCACCTATCTCATCACCACAAGCCACTAGATGTAATTTATATTATATTTTATATAATAAAATTACTAGCCATTTAAAACAATCACTAATATTTATATACTAAGGTTTGAGAACAAACTTAGTAGTACGTAACACGTAACCCCCTTTTCCGCTTCCGCTCAGTGGAATGATCCGTTCCCATGGAAACATGGACCGCCATTTTCAAACGTCAGCTCGAACCGAGGGCATTTATTTTGTAGGGACGCCGAAAAAATGCCCTCAAATTAATTTGACAATAGCCACCAGTTTTATTTCGGCGTTTTATAACATTCTGATAAAATGCCATACATTTTATATAAAATGTCAAAAAACTAAATGATTAAAATATTTTTGGTATTATATAGGGCATTATAATAAAATAAAAATCAGAAATATTATATGTTACAAATAACCACCAAATTAGAAGCATTTTTAAAAATTTGTTATAATGCATAGCGGTGGTGTCACTGTAAAAAAAAATTAATAAAAGTAAATAAAGAGTAAAAATTAAAACACAATAACAATCAGTCAATAACAGATAAATATCCAATGGTTTTTTTATAAATCTAGAGTCTTTATAGTTGTCTTGATTCTCCGTCCATGCAGTGTTTTAAAAATAATCTTACATTTCTGTACTAAATCCTTGCATCCTTGGGCTGTAAAGTTGTAGGTTGTAAGAGTTTACCGCATGTACTGGGCCTTACCAGGTCCTCCTTAATATGTAACTTGCACTGTATTACACTATATTTCACAATTCCTCATATAAAAACCTTTATTCAGTAGACTACCACATGTAAATGTGACCAAGAGTGAACCTTACTGTGTATACATACAACATACATACATACATACATACATACATACATATATAGGTACAGATGTTGTGTTAGATGCATACAGCCACAGAAGTACACTGTGCTGAAGCAATCTGTTTACCATTTTACCATATTAAGACCACAATAATTTACACCAATAGTTTTACATTCATATCACTCATATTATCATATTACTCATATTATCTCAACACTGTTGTACTTTTATGTTATTCCTTTTGTTATTTGTACCTTTATACTTTTATACATTATTTTAAATTGACTTTACAATCGTTATTATTATTATTATTATTATTATTATTATCTTGTACTGCAGTGCCCATCTAAGAATCTCACTCTGCAAGCAACCTTTAAAGTTCTTGATTCAACAGAAGATTATGAATTACACTCCCCCCCAAAAAAAGCCATAACAATTTATTTATATATTTGTTTATATTTTAATATTTCATTTTATTATTTTTCGCCTTTCGACCTCTTGTATCTATCTGACTTGCTTTTTTGTTATATGCACCTGAGCCTATTAGTCTTATGTAAGGATGTTAAAAGTCAAGTTGTTTGCGCATAAACAATTTGTTCTTGAAGAAAAGTTCTTGAATCTTGGCTGTTTGTATATTTAATCAGGCGTATATCACAGCTACCTAAAGCGGGTCCTGAAGACGCAGAATGACACGAGCGCTTGCCCCGGCTCCCCCTCTCTCCCTTCCCCGCACCAAACGCGGCAATTTTTTAAGATGGGCGGATCTTGCGCATGCGCAGTAGCTACAGTTTTGTTTGAGGGGAGTTCTCGTAGTCAGAGAAGTGAATTTTGCCCGGAAAGGCAAGAAGAGGGAGAAAGAAACACTCACATATACCCACCTACAGCGATTTATTCGGTTTAATAAAACTTGTGGGCGGTGTATTTTGTACCGAACACCTCCTGGCTGCTTAATGCGTCGCTTTTACAATGTTAGGACATTATCCAAACGCGGAACATTCGCAGCTCGTGAGCTATGTGGAGGATTACCTGGAGTGTGTCGAGTCGCTTCCTCTGGACATTCAGAGAAATGTTTCACTTCTGAGGGAAATCGACACCAAATATCAAGGTTTGTCATCTTAAACCATCTCTAAGTCCAGGTTTTAAACGCTGTGCTTGTGTTCTGGACATCTAGTTAGCTCTCTGATCTGATCTGGTCTCTTTTCTCTTTCAAGCAGATCCAATGTTTTTAAGTATAAACAATTCTGCATCATCCTTCAGAAAACGTTCATCATCTTTACTTTTCATATTAATCACTGTTCACCCTCTCTCTCTCTCTCTCTCTCTCTCTCCCTCTCTCCCTCTCTCTCTCTCCCTCTCTCCCTCTCTC
>JAQMYM010000038.1:4467178-4478026 GCA_030014255.1 Parauchenoglanis ngamensis | reverse complement strand
ATCCAGAGTTACTATGTAGTTGGAAAACTTACTTCTAGCTACATGTGGTCCTAGTACTAGTACTTCTGTTTTATCAGTATATAGGAGGAAGTTATTAAGCATCCATTGTCTAATGTCCTTTACACAGTCCTCAATTTTATTAAGTTGGTGTCTCGCAAGTGTCTTAAGCTGGCTTTGCTGAGACATACAGCTGTGTGTCATCAGCACAGCAGTGAAAGCTAATATCATGTTTACGAATAATATTACCCAGAGGGAGCATATATAAAGAAAAAAGCAATGGGCCTAAAACAGAACCTTGTGGAACACCAAACTTCACCGTACCATGAAACTTAATCTAAAACTTAATCTTAAACTTCATCTAAACCATCTACCATGTTTAGACGAGTCACCATTTATAGCGACATACTGATAACGATCAGTCAAATAAGACCGGAACCAGGAGAGGGCCGTTCCCTTAACTCCCACAACCTTTTCAAATTAAAATCTTAAAATCTTAATTAAAATCATACATTAATGAAGTATGTAACCTCGCTAACCAAAGGATGTTGTCGCACTGTTAATTAATTAATTAATTTTAAAAATATGGTTAATTTTTTAAACAGAATGTTTTGTTTTCTTTTTCTCTTTTTTCTTTATTCTTTTGTAAAACATTTTTGGAGTCCTAAATCTGAAGAAAAACCCTTACAGATACAACATTTAAATATTTGTGATAAATGTAAAATTAATGTCAAACCACATCATCTAATGCATAATGCATTCATGTAGGTGTAGGTATAGGTAAGTGTAGTTGTAAGTGTAAGTGGTGGTGTCTGAGCCATGCAGTGATGCACACCTTCTGAATAAATCAAATTTGAGCACTAAACCTCACTGTGGTATAAATATAACTAATTTACTGTAAATCTATGGCAGATACTAAATAGATTTAAGATTGTATTTTACAAAATAATTTTTGGCTTTTTTAATGATTAAAAGTACAAAAGTCAGCTTTAGTTTATCATTGATTTGTTTATCTGTGGAGCATTTCATGTTTGTATAAAATCACCACACAGACAGCAATGAGAACACTAATGCAACAAACAAACAAGCAAACAAATAAATTATTGTAACCTAAATATTCCAAATTCGTGAATTAGCTCAATCTAAAAAAAAAAATTAAAAAAAATTCTAAATTTTTGTGTAAAGTATTTGTACATTCATATAACCTGTTTTAATTCTGATACTTTATTTAATTTTTGTTTAAATGCGGCTTTTTATTTTATATTATTAGCTTTTAAACTAATCAAGTATTTTAAACTAATGAAGTAAAAAATATATTCACTTTAGTTTATTAAAATATTGCGATATCGCGGAGCATTGATCTTTGTAATTGTGCGTCACCGCAGTCCGGCCTGTAGGTGGAGTGACGGAAACATCTGCGCGCGCTCTTCACCTCCTCCTCTCGGTCTAACGCTCGCGCGTCTCTACCAGAGGAAAACCCTACCAGAGGAAGCGTCTGGAGTCTCGAGCTGCCGGCACGTCGAGCGCGCGGCACCGGGAGACATACGAGATAAGAAGAGAACAGCGCGCGCTGTTTCTGTCCATACGATTTCAGAGCGGAATCATAAATCGTGTGTGTGTGTGTGTGTATATGAGTGTTAAAAAAAAAATTTTTCAGTCATTTTTGAAGAAAAAAGAGGCACAGTCTCCAGCGCGCGAGCCTCCGTGAGGAGGAATGGAGGGAGGAGGGCGCGTGCCGGTGCATTTCATAAAAGGCGTGAAGATGAACGGATGAATTTTGCGTGCGCGAGATGATGTGCTCAGTGAGGCAGGCGGTGGATTTGTAGAGCACAACCCAGTGATGACTGACCTGTTTTCTGCCTATGCATGTTTTTTATTCTTTCTATTCTGGCATATTTACCGATCGTGCGTTTCGTCATGATCTGAGGCTCGGTGACGGACTGCATGGATTTACCGTGAACTCGTTCCTCAGATCACATATGAGCCAGTGAGATGTGGCGGTGTGTTGGTGTGTTGCATGCGCAGTGAAGCTGCAGTGTGGAGTGTAGCCTTCATGGCCTTCCTGTGAGAAGCTGAGCGAGAAGGAGGAGATGGAGAAGTTCCTTCAGATCGCCCCTCACTCCCTGGCCATCGTGCTGAGCCGTGTGGGCTCGGACAACTCTCCCACGGTGACGGAGAAGCTCCAGCACCATCACACCGGATACGAGATCTTTGCTGACTTCAAAGCAGAGAACATGCAGCACTTCTGGAACAAGAAGGTGACAGACGCCATAGCAGAGACCTTCTTCCTGGGATGGATAGACGAGCACGTCCTGCTCATCCAGGGCAAGGAGGACCACTTGGAAGTGCTCAGGGAAGGATGGACACGCAGGGCCCTCAAACCTCCACGAGGCTTTGAGATCAAGTGCATAGGTAAGTCTGGAGAAGCAGTGTGTGTCCCTGGACTCTGGAATGCTTGATGGTTTTCTCTTTTGGTTGGTTTTTGCATTTCTCCACTCCCACTTCGGGGTCACTGTGATGAGATTAACCTTCTCTGATCTTCTTAAATCACATAAATGTAGTTTATTAGAAGATACATGAAGCATGAAACATATCTAGTATCCAAAATGGCCTCTTTATATTGTACGAATTTGCCCGTAAATCAATTCTTTGGACATGAATTGAGATCATCAGCATTAGAAAGCATCATTTAGAGCCATTGTGAGTATCGTTCTGTCAGTGTGAGAAATCTGTGATTAAAAGCTTAGCGTGTGAGCGCTGCTGCTATGAGCCTCATCTAAAATTCACCAATGGGAGGAGAGCAAACCACCGCACAGCTACAAATACGATAGCAGTGACGGAGAGTAAACAAAACATACTAATGGACACAATCCAATCTCAATTATTGTTTATGCGAGCCCGAGTCACGCTGATCTCAATGTGTTAATGTATTAATTTTCTTTAATCGCAGGTCTGTCATTAGAGGATCTTCGTCATGCACTATAATCTCACATGGAGAACGCACACAGACTTTACTGAGGTTTCGTACAGCATGATCAGTAGTAATCTTAAAAGACGGCTGAAGTCACACAGTCTAAAACCTACTTTAGTCTTGAGTTTGTGATACAAGGCTAGCATAGCAACAGGTAGCCACATTCTGATATCAAGAAAATGAACAAAACTATCATGAAAATATTACAATATTATGATGATACAGCTTTCTCAAGAAGTTTATATTCGATGCAGCCTTAAAATGTGTACATTAACGAGGCACCTTAGAGAACACCTTACTTATGCTGTCTTTCTGAATGGTAGATGATGCCTACCTAGGTGCCCTCCTTCCAAGGGTATAATATAGTGCTGATGCTTTAGAATGCCAGGAATAACAATGTTAAATGGCACAGTACATTGTAGAACTGATTATTAAGAAGTGAAGGAAGATATACTGATTATCATCACAAGGCATCCTGGAACACTTTTATGTCCATGTTATGATTTGGGGTTCAAAATGGCCACCATGACAGTTTTCAGCTATGCAATGTGCATTTATTTATTTTTTTTATAGAATATAAGGAACCACAGACAAGTTTATTAAAATAACAGAACAAGTCCACATGGTTTAAGACTGCACTAATAATGCACAGTACATTACACCCTGAACTGTGTAGTTTAGCTGATCCAGATCCTTGATATTTGTAGAAAAGTAATGTTTCCACTCAAACTAATATTTTTTTAGTAACAAAAACATGAGGACAAAACCGACCAATCCAAAGGAGATCCAAGTATAACAGACCATATTTTATCACATCATACAGATCAGACCAAATCAGACCATATCAAAGCAGTCATCAGATCAGACGAGACTAGACTAGACCTTGTCAGAGCAGATATGACCAGATCACACCTGACAAGATCAGATTAGACCAGACTAGAACAGAACCAAACAGACCAGATCAGACAAGGCCAGGAAAAGAACTGAGCAAATGATATTAGATCAGACCAGAGCAAAACATCACAGGACAGAACGGAAATGGCTCGGGCCGACCCGACCGGACACCTCCCTCCATTTAGAACTGACAGTATGGAGTGAGATCACTGTCTTTTAAATGAGAGCACAGAAAAAAACAATACGTCTTTGAAACGCAGCACACCGAACAGAAGAGCCCTCGCTTCTCCCAGCCCTGCGCTCCGTTCACTGTTTCCTGCACAGTTCTCAGTTTTCTGCTCAATTCTGAAATACCTTCATAACTATAACATCAAATTACATCAGAGATGAAATTTTGGTAGCTGATTACCAGAAATGTCAATTGAACAGGTCTGCTGCTTGTTACAATAGTATGGGGAAATCATGAAAATTTCTCATACTGACGCAACTAAATGACAAAATGAATGTCAGCTAACATCTTTAACATTTATCAAGATTCAGCCAACTTACCTAGCTGAATCTAGCTAGCAATACCACATTTATCTTGTGCTTATAATTTACACACATTGTAACCTAAATGATTGCATCATTAACGCTCACGACACCTGTTTAACTGTGGATTTACATATTAAATAACTAAAATATAGACATAATTTACTTTTATATTTTACTGTTTAAATTACAGTTAACATTGCTTAGATTTTGTCATGATTCCCCCATAATGGAAAGAACAGGGAACATTTTCAATTGCTCCAGTAATCAGCTACCAAACCTTGATCTCTGCAGTAAAAAGCGAGAAGCAAGCACACTTATTTAGGGTGTGCTGCGTTTCAAGGTCTCTGCTTTTTCTGTGCACTTGTTGTCGCCGTTGTTGCTCAGTTTCCTTAATTCTACGTGCTTGTAATGTCTGCTCGGTTTAACCTTGTATCTGTGTTCTCATATATAAAAGACAGTGATCTCACTTCATATCACAGGCAGTTGCAGTGCATTATGGGTAATGTGCATTGTTCGTTCAACACAATTAGGAAGTCTCATTAGAAAGTATTCTGTGCATTCTAGTGTTTTCATAAAAATGGCTGACTTTTATCTTTATATATATATATATATATATACACACAATAGTCTATTTACAATTTATAATTTGTAAACATTTTGGATTGAGTTGATTGATTTGATGTCATAAATAAAAGTTGTTATAAAGCATAATATCATATCTTAACTGCACTATTCAAGCTAGCTAGCAAAAAAAATGAAGGAAACATATAAGCAGCTTGCTAGCTAATCTGCTAATGAGTCTATATGAATAAACACACTTAGCATAAGCCTGGTGGAGGACGTTACGAAGACGTTAGTGATATAGCCGAAGTGAGATCTGCTGGAGATTTTAAATCTGTAACTCTTTAGCACTTATTCAGGATTTTACTTCTGCCAAATAGTTGTTCAGTGCCTGTGAACTTCCACCACATGGAATGTGCAAAGTCAATAATCATTAACGCGAGTGTTTGTTTTGGGGGAAGTTTCAATGGGTTTCGTTTTCAGTGTGTATTTGTTTACATTTTGGAATGAAAAATGAATGAATTTATTCTCACACTGCGTTTTCAGGGGTTTTTGTTTTTCTTTTTTTTGCTCATGAGTTCAGTGCTTGGTCACGGGTTTCTAATTCTACTAAACAAACAGAATCGTTTCAGGGGTGAGAAACTGGCAAAATGGGAGCTGCATGAGTGATAAGGAGTGCCCACACACACACACACACACACACACACACACACACACACACGTTGGTTTTACAATCTTTGTGAGGACTGTGCATTTTCATAATGATTAATGCAGCTAATTGACGCTACACCTGCACCTAAACCCGACCCTAACCTGAACCCCAGCAATGAAAAGGAAACTTTTGGCTCTTTTTTTTGTTATTTATGTTTATAAAACTCCTTAAAACTGCTGTGAGGACAATCCAAAATTGTCCCCGCATGGATAATAAAATTTCACATTTGGTCCTCACAAAGGCACAAAACCCATGCACACACACGTTTATCTTATCCTTTCAAGGACCTTCCACTGACATATTAATGTAGTTAATTAATGCTATGCTACAGCTAAACATTAACACACACATCAGCACATATAGTAACACACACACACACACACACACACACAGTTTACTCATGAGTACAACGAGGAGTAATGAAAGTGCTACAAAGGAAGCTGGAGCTAAATTTGAAAATTCTCCCATGTGGAGACACTAGACAAGTGTGTGCGTGTGTGTGTGTGTTTATTGGTATATACAGTATTTACAGTCCCCTCTGAAAGTACTGGAACAGCAAGGCCATTTTTTTGTGTTTTAGCTATACACTGAAGACATTTGGGATCGAGATAAAAAAGATGAATATGAGACAATAGATCAGAATTTTTCCTGATATTTACATCTAGATGTGGTAAACAGTTTAGAACGTGGCACCTTTCGTGTCACACCACCCAATTTTTAAGCGAGCAAAACTATAGGAACAGACAGTCTGAAAGTAAATCACAGTAATTAACACTTAGCCCTGATATTTTTGCATCTGGCTTCTGAAACTCACTGCTGATGAGCGGTTTGCATCTTGTGGTGAGGCCTCTATGTTTCTGCTCTCAAAGTCTTCTAATAATAATGGATAGTGAGACCTTCACCCTGCCCTGTGGAGGTTGTTGGTGATGTCACCGACTGTCGATTTTGGGTTTTTCTTCACAGCTCTCACAATGTTTCTGTCATCACCTGCTGTTGTTTTCCTTGGCTCACCTGTTCCCTGTCTGGTTGTTGGCACACCACTGGATTCGTTCTTTTTCCGATCATTCCAGATTGTTATCTACCTGTGTGCTTGTGCAAAGGCTCTGCTGGATTTTCCCTCTTTTTGGCTTTCTCCCACAGACAGCTCTCTGGTCATCATGTTGGTTTACCCTTTTAACAGCAGTCTTCACAGGTGAAACCCAGGACTAAAAACAAGAGTAGACATTCAGAGCTATTAATTGTTCCATTAATCAATCTAACACACCTGGGACACACCTGGGCAACAAGAAACACCTGTCAGTTAGATTTTTGATCATTTGAAAAATGGATGGGCTTAAACAAAAGGTGCCATGTTCTGAGTTGTTTAACACATCTATACGTAAATATCAGAAAATGGAAGCTGACGTTCTGATGTGTGTGATGTGACGTGTGTGTGGAAATGTGTGATGTGATTTGTGATTGGAAAAATTAATTTTGAACCCAATACCATGAACTGAATCGAATTGGGTGAATCATTACACTCCTATTGTGCACCCGTATCTACGTGTGTATACGTGTGTGTGTGTATATATGCGTATACATGTAAATGTGTGTATGTGTACTCTTCAGCAGAAAGCTAACATTGTAGCTAACTTCAGATAACATTAACATTACATATTAGCAACAATAGCTGTCTATATGTAATGTGGAGTAAAGGTCAGCTTGCAGGCTGTATGAGAGTTTGAAATGTTTGTGTGAGTGTGTGTGTGTGTTTCTCAGCTAAAGCTCAGGTCAGAGGTCATCGCTAAGCAGGCGTCAGTGGTTTGTTATAAACGAGTGGATTTGGTTAATCACTTATAGCTGTAAAACAAACACAGAACTGGTGGCTTTCCTCTCATCTGTTTTTATGGCAGAACCAGACAATAAACATGGCTTTATTAATGGGACGGTTCTTGGTGCTTTATTTCTGCATCCCAGCGCAGTAAAACAATTACGCAATCAGTATGAGTTTAAATTATTGTTCTCTGAGTTGGAAATGAAACACGTTGAAAACATGTGGAAGTGATTCATCATGGCGGTCGTTAAGGAACAAATACATCTGATGAGGCTTTTAAAGAAAACTACACTCTTAATTATACTTGAGCGTATGCAAGGTGGTGCATGTCGCATGTGCACGTCCTCAGTAGTTAATGCAACGCATCCACGTGGTATAACCCTAAATAGTGTGAGGAGTATAGAATTGAGTTACACAGTGTTCATATAAACCGGCGTGAAACGGAGGACTGGGTCAGCGTTACAGGGGGTGCACAGACTAGTCTGGGAAAAAAACGCAAGAGAGGCGAATGGTAAAGAAAGCAGCTGGATGTATTTTGTTGATGAAGCCAATTCTCCAGTAAAATGTTCTGCTGCTTTAATGGAATGTTCACTGTCTTTTCACTTTGCATGTGTAGCGTGTGAAGTGGTTTTTCGTGTTAACTCCTGTTCCTGTTATTATTTTTGATGTCCTTAAAAGCTAAATAATATTAAATTCTCACACTGTAGCGTAGCGAATTCTGTCGTGTGCATGCAGAGCCGCGGGTTGCGCGTCGCTATCCAGTCCCATTCGGCTAGTTTGGAGTCGGATCGGTAGCGCGTGCCGGCTCAAAGGGGTGGACTCGTGCTGACTCGTTTTCATTCACTACACAGGTTGGAGTTGTACACGGTGGAAACTTCTCCTAAACGCTGCTGTAGATATTACACCCTCCATCAGAGGAAGGGGGCTCACTGAGCTGGAAGGAGGAACGTGTTGATGGACGCGAGCGTCCATGCTGCACATTCTCAGTTTCAGAATCAGCAGTTTTAGCTGAGCTGCCATTTTAAGAACTGGTAATGTTACTTGATATACAGTTTGACAATTTTTTTGTGTTCACTGGTAGCAAATAAAACCGCCTAAAAATAGTCATGTCCTGAAACATCTTTTGGAGAACTACAGAACTAGTCAAATGCGTCTGATTTACTGATCCAATTACCGATCGTGTAAACTTTACTGACTGGAAAAGGGCACGTCTTAAGTCACTGTCTTCTTTCAAGGTGACATCGGGACACTGTCTAAAAGACCGACGTGATTTTACACCAAATTTGCAGTAATTATAACGAGGGCGAGTGATTCAGTTGCATTTGATGTTTGAGAATTTGGAAACGTTTAAATCGAGGTTGTAGGAAGACATGCAAAGGTTTTAAAGTTTTTAAAGTTGGATGTGTTTGAAACAAAGTGGATGATAACAGAGTTGCAGTCTGTAATTTCATTTTTAAAGCTTTTTTTTTGTTGTTGCTTCAGTTGGAAATGTTGGTCTCAGTGATGGGTGTCATGATGGAACTGCTGGAGGTTTCTTTCACATTTTCCTTTAGGGATAATTGTATATAATCAGATGTTTGAAGGGTAACGTGTGAGATACTCAGCACACAGAGAGCGTGTCGATTTTCTAAAGCTTACAGATTTATGCGTTGTAAACTTACCTTCTTGTCTGAGCTCATTTTTTTCATCTTAGCACAATGCCTGTGGAGTGCGAGAATCTGGAGAAGCCTTTCATTACCCCTTTAGAAGTGCAGGAAATAGGAGCCGTGGTGGCGCTTGTGGTGCTGGTGGTGCAGCAGGATGGATGGATGGTTTCCTGTGAATATGCAGGTGATGAGGTTTCACATTACGAGGGAGGTCACGGGTCAGGAATTTCGGGTGCTTCCTGAACAAGGCTCACACACAGGTATATTACAAAAAGGAAGGAGGAAGGTGTGTGAGGACGCAGCACACATCGTCACACATGCAGCATGAAACAGCGAAAATCTAAACGGTTGAGTTCATTAAGAAAAAAAGCGAAAAAAATATGATACAGTTGAGTTAATGGCTGAAAACAAACCTTTTTCGCTAACTCTCTGTAGCCAGATTTGAACAGGATTCATGTACATGCTGCTCTGGAGTAATGAAATCATTTGCAGGAGCGTCTCTGTGATTTTATTTCTGTTTTGATCAGACATGTTGGTGTTTTTCTCGCTCTTCCCTTACAAACCTTCTGTATTATTTTTCCCAACTCTGCGGTCGTATGATAATTTTAGTCTTGTTCCAGATCGACACCTCTGTGATTATGCATGAAAAGGACATGTTTTTTGAACACTAGTGAACATTGTCTTTAGTCATCTAGGATGTGAATCCATGATAAACAATCAGAAGAGTAAAGGAGCTTTTATAATAAGGACTACAGCCATAAACCACTTTTTACTTATTGTTTTTAGATATAACATGCTCAGAAGTCTGTGTGTGTGTGTGTGTGTGTGTGTGTGTGAAATAAAGGAATGTCACTGCATGCTGTGTGTTTCAGTATCTCTGTTATAGACAATGAAACTTATGACTTGACAATGTCTGGCCACGCAGAGTGTGTTTCCGTTCCAGACCAAAGGAGGAAGGAAGGCGTGAGGACCAGCAGGAAAAGGAAACAAATCCTACACACACACACACACACACACACACACACACACACACACACACACACACATTCACTAACAATTACTGTGCTTTATCAATAGCAGGAAAGGGAGGAGGAGATGGGGAGAGAATAGAGGGAAACGAACAGAGTAATAACAAATCAACACTACAGAGGGAATGAGTGAATAAGTGAATGAGGGAGGGAGTGAGTGAAAGAGTGAGTGAGTGAAAGAGTGAGTGACTGAGGGAGTAAATGAGGCCGCAGATGAATGAGTGAGCAGGTGAATGAGTGAGGGAGGGAGTGAGATTTTTAAACCCTCAGCACTGTGGTGTGTTTATCAGTGATGCAGAATATTGTGATATTTGAATATTGTGAATTACTCTGTCTCACCTGCGTGTAACTGAGAAAGAGAAAAAAGAATAAAATGGAGGTAAGAAGAAGAAGCAAGTCCAAACTGAAAAAGCATATTTAAAATATATGAAAAATATATAAAAACTGAATAAAATAAAGAAAAACCACAGACAACAGAAAGAAAAGAACAGAAACATTTCATTTAAAAAGCAAACAAGAAAGAAAAGAATTTTCACTGCATTAGTTTACCTTACTGACGTTCACATCATTACAGACAGTGTAGTGTGTGTGTGTGTGTGTGTGTGTGGGTGTGTGTGGGTGTGTGTGGGTGTGTGTGTACGATACATATTTTGGTCATGATGTGGCAGGGTTCTGTCAGCACACACACCATG
>JAQMYM010000038.1:4452537-4465199 GCA_030014255.1 Parauchenoglanis ngamensis | reverse complement strand
GTGTGTGTGTGTGTGTGTGTGTGTGTGTGTGTGTGTGTGTGTGTGTGTGTGAGTGTGTGTGAGTGTGTGTGTGTGTGAGTGTGTGTGTGTTTTACTCCTCTTTCCTTTTGTATGAATGAACAGAGTGATCTTGGCCTCATAGTCCCTCCTCTCTCACTGTCTGTCTGTCTGTCTGTCTGTCTGTCTGTCTCTGTCTACCTGTCTTGCTTTCTCTCTTGCTCTCTGTCTCTTGCTGTCTGTCTCGGTCTTCTTGTCTGTCTGTCTTGTTTAGTCTCTTATTCTATATTCCCTCTAGATGTCCCTCTGTCTATCTCTCTCTCTATCTGTCTTGCTCTCTGCCTTTTTCTCTCTGTCTCTTGCTGTCTGTCTCTCTCTGTCAACCTATCTCTCTCTCTCTCTCTCTCTCTCTTCGCTGTCTTCTCTCTGTCTCCTGCTGTCTGTCCCTGTCTTCTTACCTGTCTGTTTTGCTTTGTCTCTGTATTTCTCTCACACTGTCTGTCTGTCTGTCTGTTTCCCAACTGGCTGGCTGGCTTTGTCTCTTTCTCTATATTTCTCTCTCCCTCTGTCTCTCTCTTTCTCACACTCTTCAGGAATGTATATAGACTCAGATTGAGTTCACTTTACAAACAGACAGACAGACAGATAGACAGATAGAGCAGAACTCAAAATTAACACCATCAGAACTGAAAAAAGCAAAAAAAAAGTGCCCATGTTTTAGTTCCTTTATTAAATTACTGTTAAAATGGGATTTATAATTTAGTCCCCTTACTGTAGTGCACTGCTTAGTAGGAGTGTCCTAGTGCACTAGGATAGGAAACACGATGTAGTGTGCTAACTGCTGATGTGGTGTAGCTGATTCAGTCTTTACTGCGTGTGTATAATAAGAATAAAAAATGAGTGCATGTTGTGTGTGCGGGCCTGACGGATCTCAGAGCTGCAGTAACAGGTCTCTGCCATTAGGTGGTGCTGTGGTGCTGAGAATAATCAGCACTTCACGGTTTTCAGGCTTCAAGAGGATTCTCAGAGTCACTCTGATCTGGGATCAGCCTTTTTTTTTTTTTTTACAGACACTCGGTCTGTTTCAATATGAGTTTTCTGAAAAGTCATCAAAATTTAACCATGAATTGTTCCATTAGCTGCTGTTCTACATATTCACACTAACAGTGACAAGATGGCGGCATTAAAAAGAAACACTGTCACTAGAAACTTGAGCACACACTGGCACACTGTTACCATCAGCGTTTACAGCTCGCACATGAGGAGACACTTCATAGTGAGGTTCAGGCTTCTGATGTCAACTTTCTGCTCATCTTATTATGGGGAAATTCAAACAAACACACACACTGATAAAACAAAAAGTTACATTTAGTACCCTAAAGTTTATAACTCTAAAGGTTCTGTGTCAAACTCTACAACACACACACAGCCTTTTAGGAAATTAGAAACCCCTTAACTATGGTGGATGGAAAACTAACACAAGGCCATGTTTAAACAACAACAACAACAACAACAACAACAACTATCTTTTGTGCATCTAAAACCCTGGAACCATAATGAAAGATAAACAAAAATGAATAGTTCTATGAATGTGTGTGTATGCGTGCATTCGTGTGTGTGTGTGTGTGTGTGTGTGTGTTTAAACAGTCTCTTGCTTTGGTTTTGGCAAAAATAAATATTATAAACAACAGCATATTAAAAACCTCAAAAACAGTAGGTAAATTACTTACTAAGAAAGTATAGAAAATAAAATTATATAAATAAATAGTAATAAACACTAACATTTATTTTTCAACTACGATATACAAGTACTGACAGCAATCTAAACATAAATATTAATAGTAGAAAACAAAAAGCATTTACATATTCTTAATCACAAAAATAGTATGAAATCATGATCATTTAACAAGACAGAAAACAGCACAGCATATGTATATATATGCGTGTAAATAAATAATTACAGTAAATAAATAATAGAATAAATAATATATATATTCATTGAAATATTAATACAGAAACATAATTAGCAATATTAATTATGAAATATTAATTACGTTCTAATAATAGAAATATTAGAACTTAAAAAAATTTGCCAATAATAATAATAATAATAATAATAATAATAAAATGCAAGAAGAAAAAGAAGAATTCTAACAGTTCCTAACAGTTCTAAGAGTTAAATGCTACTAAAAAAATAGGTAATAAATAAATAAATAAATACTTTTAAGAAATACAATTTAAATAATGAATAACAATACACTGTTATATTATTTTCATCATGTTAATTATTTTATAATTTAAGAATTAAAAGATTATTAAATAATTGTGCAACAGTTAGACTCTAACAACTTAGAAATGAAAAAAATACAATAAATTAACATAATATGAAATATGAATAAACAGCAAATAAATAATTGCTAAATAAATAAATAATAATATGTAATATAATATCAAAGGTTGTATTGTAATGCTATATGGTATAAAAATATTATAAATCAAGTAAATAATAATCATTTTATATAATCAAATAATATAAAATATAACAGTTTTGCACACTAGAACACACACACACATGCACAGACACACACACACACACCAGGTTATGTTACTACACACTGTGACAGATGCGTGTCTTTTGTGACTGTCCCTGTGGAATGAACTGTGTGTGTTTAGTAAAAGGGGCGGTGTAGCCAGGTCAGGGGGCGGAGTCATGATATTCTGTCAGCCTTTTAACCCCGCCCTCTCACTTGTGTCTATCAAAACAGCATAACATCAGCATTGTTAGTTGTTAATTGGCGATTGATACAAGTGTGACTCAACCACAGTGTTAAGTCTGATGTGTGCACACAATGCATTGTGGGTAAAACACACCCTATACTTGTTAGAGTGGATTCCGTGAGTTTGGAAGATTAACTCTAACGAGACAGTGAGACTGCGCTGTGACGTTGTAAGTGTTACTTTAGCAACAGTAATTTTATTCCTAAACAGCATTATCAGCACTTTGGCCTTTAAAGCCTCAGTGACCTCTTTAAAGAAATCTATAACATATAAAAATCTAAATAAATGACATTTCTAAGGGTTCAAGCCTCATTCATGCATCCATAAGGTCGTGTTATTGCTTTTCATGTACACTACAAATCATTCATACTGATTCTGACACATTAGGAGTACAAGATTATCAACACAAGTCTTACACACATCCTGATAAACTAAATGGTGTGTGTGTGTGTGTGTGTGTGTGTGTGTAGAAATGTGCAAACTTGTTCAAGTGTACAGGCTAATTCACAGGCTTTATGAAGAATTGTGTCTTTTATATGAACAAAATAAATTCACATCTATTTTACATGTTTGCTTTAACAAGTTTACAAATTTTGGGGTGTAAAGTGTAAAGTTGTGGGTGGGGATAATGCAAATTAGATTAATTTATCTCCTGCAGTATAATTTACCTGAAGCCTGAAAGTCAAATTTGGCATTATTTATCAGTCTTTTTTGTAGTTGTGTGTAAATACTTTAGTAAAGTTGTGTCTCAGCGCTGATTGTCTTCCTATTCACATTTGTCTATTGATGAATGGCGATCACCTGTCAGTTACTGGGTGCGTGTAAGGCACAGCTGATTTGCATTTACTGACGGCCACAAAGCTCTATAAAAGGCAAAGCTCGCATAGCCGAGAGCACAGGATGACTACTAAACCGCCAAAAAAGAAAATATCTCTGAGGCAGAAGTTAAATTACTTTTCATTCACGTCTACAAAAAAAAAGGAAAAAAAACAACAAAGAAAACAAACAAACAAACAAACAAAAAAAAAATATATATATACATATATATATATATATATTTTTTTTTTAAATTTATTATATATATATATATTATTTTGCAGTTCCCGTAAAAAATGATAAGTTGTGTTCTTGCTCGTGACAGTGATTACATTTCAGTGTAGCACGACTGAAACACAGTGATGAAAGTGTATTGAAATGCAGAATTGACCAGATTCTGACCAAAGTCAGTGTTTAATGCTTTAAAAAGGGACCAGGCACGTTTATTCACTTGTGTGAAAAATCTTCCTCGTAACTAAAAGCCCTGACTCCAGTCATGCTGATTCATCTTAATATAAACATGCTGTGGTCTGTAGTTTCTTATACACTCCTAAATTTACTCTGGCTACAATCTAAGAGAATCGGTTTCTTTTGTTTCCACCACTTTCTTCCTAATTTGATCTTGGTCAGTTCCTAGCTAGCAATCAGCTCCTACGATAGCTATCAGTCGAGGGGTGAAGGCTAAGGGCTGGGATATACTCCACGCTATGCGACTCGTGCGCTTGCGGATGCAGCCACTATGCAAGCAGTGTACCTTGCCAGATACCTGCGCATGTACTTTGATGATTCCACCAGGTGGCAGTGCAATAAATCATCAATGTTTTCATGTGAGAAAACAGCGTTTGGTTTCTCGGTGCTGTGGGTTGAGGGAAGACCAAAACTTGAACATACTGCCACCCCAATTTTTGCTGGTACTGCAACTCGTGCACGCGTCAGGTTAGTTTCTGACGACGTTATCAGAGGATGTGTCGAAAGAGCACTGGGAACGTGTGGCAGCTATGATGTGTGTGCATAAGCGTTCTGAGCGTTAAGTATATTCCAGCTCTAACACGCTCTTGATCCTAGACACGTGAAGCCACCTGCATTTTTTTCAAACTGCTGCACATGCTGCATCACACGGCTGTGTAACACACTCAGAGGAAAAAGCTATCTACCCTCTTCCACATCCATGAGCTTACAAATGCCTGTGATTGGCTAGTGTCGCTGTGATTGACAGGGGACAGAGAGTATGCCCCTCCCACTCAGAGAGCACAGGCACTTTTGTTCCCTTGGCTCCAGGACACAGGATGGCTGCGGTATTTGAACGTCTGATGTCCAGATGGTAGGACAACCCTTTTATGCTGGGGACCCTAAAGATTCATATTCCTCATAATGTTTCAACAAAAATATCCTGGTGAACATGGCTCATGATCTGTAACACATGCTCTAAATTTACACACGTCATATTTATTTAGTAGTTATATATTTTTTTACACATGAAGTGTTTGGCCATGACACTTAAATGGGGTGTTGCTGAAAAAACAAAACACGTCTGCGTGTTCACACACCTGCATTGTTTTAGAAAATGTTTACCTTTTTATAGTTGCGGAGAGGAAATGTTTGTGTGTGTGTGTGATTTTTTCCAATCACATAAATGTGATTTTTTTCCCAATTTTCTGACTTTCACAGGGGGTGGAGTCAGTGTGGAGGAGGCTGAAGGGTTGTCAATGTTTTTGAAGTGCAGTTGCAGTTCATTTCACAGACAGAAGAGAGCTCTAAATATTACATACTGCTGCTTTAATCACTCTTCTATCAGTGTGAGGAGAGAGAGAGAGAGAGCGCGCGAGAGCGAGAGGCCAAGAGACCTATAAAGAGAAAGAGAGTGACACACATACTCACACACACGAAAGAAGGACATAGAAGAGAGAGACAGAGAGAAAGAAACAGCAAAAAATGGAGACAGAGAGTATGGGGTTAATAAAATCCCTCGTTTCAGATACCATCAGCAATTTTCTTTCAATCACTCCTGAATAACTTGTTTGGCACGAGCGATATTTTCATATTTTTTCTCTTTTTAAATCTGTTATTATTTCTTTTCTCATTTGCCACACAAGCTGTCCATCCCTTCATCTCTCAATCTCCTCCTTCCTCTCTCTCTCTCTCGCTCTCTCTCTGTCAGACGTGTGCACTCACACTCGATTGCTCGGTCTCCCGGTCTCCCCCTCCCTCGTTCCCCATCCTCACACACACACTCTCTCTCTCTCACACACACACACACCCTATCAGTGGAAGGTGCACAGGCAGTAGCAGCAGAGGAAGAAGGGATGCAGGCGTGTGAATGAGTACGCGTTCTCCTTCAGCGTGGATTTACTGAACAAAAGAGGAGCAGCGTCTTTCTTTTTATTTCAGCCTCCATCTTTTTTTCTCCTCCGTCTCTCATCCATCAGCTTGCTTGTCCTGGTGGTCTTGTTGTTTTTCGAGGCTGGAGGAGGAAGGAGGACGAGTGCCCCTGCCTTCTGTTTCCTGCTTCACATTCGTGCTCGTTCAGTGTTTTTCGAGGTCGCCTCCTCCTCCAGGATTGCACTCGTTTTTTCATGTTCTCTCTTTCCCAGCGGAGGCCTTTTGTCTCGGTGCGGCGTTGAACGGAGCTATTGTTGGACACACAGGCCTCGCGCTGCTCTCTCTCTCTCTCTATCTCTATCTCTCTCTTTTCTCTCTCCCTCCGCAGTATCCTTCCCTCCCTCCCTTCCTCCCTCCCTCCCTTTTACTCCATCCTCTCATTCTGAGGCACCTTGCTTAAATCCAGTATCCATCCTTCTGTCCATCATTCTTAATGTGTGTTCTGCGGAGTGTGTATCCCGATGTCTGGCTTCGGGTCATCCGGATTGGCTCAAGCCGAGCCTGTGTGTCGTTCTTAGTGTGTGTGTGCGTGTGTGTGTGTGAAGAAACCATGCATCTAGCCTGATGCCAGGACCGGGGTGCTCCATTCCAATGTGGGAGGACTAGAGCATCACATCTGCACCCCCCCTTCCTCCCTACCCCTTTACCCCTTTACCCCCTTGCTCCCTCACCCCCTTTTTGCCCCTTTCCCATCCTGTCCCCTCCAACGCAACGATGAAGAAAACACGCAACCTGCGGCGGGCATGGCCCGGTCCGGACGGACCCGATTTGGGCTCCGATCGCAACAAGGACTACCGGCTCCACAAGCACTTCCCCCCTTCTCTCCCCCCTCTTGCGCCCTACATTGCTCAAGGTGGGTGCAACTTATATTAGCCTAGCATCCAAAAAAATAAACTGGAGCATATATGCTTGTCTAATATGTGTGTGGATGAAAATATATTTCTGGTTTTTTTTTTTTCACTTACACACATCCTTAGCCTGCTAGCATCCTGGCATTGTAGGATCTAGCTGTAGTGTCTGGGCCTGGATCCGTTTTTCTCTACTAGAGTGTGTTTGTTACAAAAAAGGGGTGTGTGTGGTGGTGTTCGTGTCCTTCCTGAATGATATCGAGGTGTAGGGATAGATAATGAGAGGGAAAAATCAGGAAGGATATAAGCCCTCATCCACCATTTTGGTCCTTGGCTTGGGAATTACATCACCGAGGCTGTGGATAAAAATTCAGGCTGCCGGCCTCCGTGTACGCCTCAGCTTCTTCTCATGACTACGATGAAAATGAGAGCAGAGAGACTGGCAGAGAGGGAAAGATATTTAGCAAGAGAGAGAGAGAGAGAGAGAGAAGGGGAAGAAAAAATGGAATGGAGAGGGATCTAGCGTCCGTTATTTCCCTCCATTTTGGTGATGGCTGCGTCGTCCTGGTGTGTGTTAGCGCAGGACAGTTGGGTTGATTAAAATCGGGCATGGTGTGGAGATGAAACTCTGTGTCAAATATCACTTCGGTCCAATAAAGAGAAGGCGGAATAAAGAGAGAGACAGAGAGGAAGAGGAGAGTATGTTCTGTTCCTCTGTTTTCTCTGTGTCTCACTACACACTTGAATATCAGTCTCCGTTTTTGTTAGCATAATGTGTGTGTGTTAGCATGTGATGGTGTGTAAGTGTAGTAGTGTGTGTGTGTATCCTCGTGCGCTGCCATGAGCGAGGGTGGGTGGAGAGAGTTAGCCTAGCTGACGTCGTTAGCTTACAGGCTAACCCTCTGCGCACTTGCTGCTAGCATGCTAGACACAAAGTCGCTGTCGTAGCACAGTGTATCATCAAGTATGCTCATTTAAGTATTTTGTAATTTTTCCCATAATCATATGAACAAGAGTAATTTGAACGAGAGGATTTTTGTAGCGCGCATATGCTCGGTGCTTAGCTTTGGGTTTAAAATTCTAAAATTGTAACACATAATATTTGCTCTGTCTCAGTCATGAATGTAATATTTACTGAACTGGCAACCAGGGTTATTTTTTTTGCAAATAAAAAACAGGATCCATTTTTATTGTTTTGGCCTTTGCAACGTTTCATTCGAAGCATTATGCTTTAGCTGGTAGCGCCGATTATTTTTAAGTATTGTGTTGAATAATTTTTTATTCTATATATAATGAGGTAATGTTTTTGTTGCTTTATGTTCCGTATTTGGTGACAGAAAATCGTCTGCGTCACGTTTCCTTTGAAGCACATTAGATCACAATATTAGCATGATACCAGAATAACAAATAAAAAATGGATGTGAGAAATAGATTTTTCACACAATATCAAATATTACCTCAAACATTATGCCCCCAAACATTATAGCATTACTGTAAACAGGGTAAGCCATGAGCTAGCATTAAGCAAGGCTAGTTTGTGTGTTTTCCATTCTCTACGATGCTAGGTTGTCCATTTTACTATAAATGTAGTTCATGAGGTAATGTTTCTGTATTTTGTGACTGAAAATGATCTGCGTCACTCGGCTTCTGTAGCAAATTAGGTCATGTTAGCATTATATGAAACCAACACACAATATAAAATGGATATTAGACATATGTTTTGACTCATTGTCCTACAGAAAACTTTCAGCCAATAAATATTATACAGTATACAAAAATATGAACATTACAGTACCAGGCTAATTACAATCTAGCATTGCTGCATACAGATGAACTAACAAATTAGCATTATTTATAGCTTTTTCAAGTTATTGTAGGTAAGTGCTAAAATAACAGCCCTGGTGTGTTGTTAGCTAAGACACGGAAAAGCCATTAAAGCTCCACTCTGTGTGATTCAACCCCCTGAACCCCCCTCTCTTACCCCTCCCTCCCCAAGCGTGTATTAGGGTGTGCGGTGGCCGTCAGGTGCCCGTAGCGTACTTCCAAGTACTTCCATTCACATTCGCTTGCTTTTTCTGTGCTGAATAATAAATATGATCTTCCATTTTTCACAATTTGGCATCTTAAACTTCTTCTCCACCCCCTTCAAACACTGATTCCTCTTCTTTCTTCTTCCTCGTCTTCCTTTCTTGTTCTTTGTCGTCCTTCCGGTGCTTCCTTCCGGATTCCCGCTGGTGCTTGTAAAAAGGTTTTACACTGTCTAGAGGTTTGTCCGTTCTGGGCTACTGTAGCGGCGCAACATGGCGGCTCCGTAGAGGTGGACCCGCTCCGTATGGAGATATAAAGGGATCATTCTAAACTTATGAAAACGCAGCGATTCGTAGTCACAGCTAATTATACACTAAATTCCTTAAGTATATTATGAAATATATGCTCCATGTCTGTTAACAGATACTCACAATATCCTACATAGTGCAGCTTTAACTATAGTTAAAGCTATTAAACTTTAAATACAAAGCTGTTTTGTGGTTAATCTTTTTATAGTAAGTAATGTTTGAGTGGTAGCTATTCACTACAATACTAATTCATTTTTTGAGTTCATATGCATATACTGAAACAAAAATATCTTATAAATTAGCTGATTTTACATCTTGCTGACTGTAGTAAAATGAGCTTAACTTAATTAGATCAACTGGTGTCTAAGCCTCTTCACTTCAGTGCTTGTTCATAGCTCATCCTATTTATAATAATGCTAACAGATAGGCTTTGTTCCCTGTTATGCTAGTTCATTAACCCGTTTACGGCCAGGTTCATGCAGCATTCCTGTTGTAAAATGTACATTTTCTGACTGAAGTTCTGTCCCATTGACATTATACTATTATGCTAGGTTGATGGTTAGTCTGTTTACTGTAAAGCTAGTTTGTGGGTTAGCCAGTTCTAATGCTAATTTATGGCTTATCTTGTATAACACAAAGCTAGTTTGTGAGTTAGCATAATTGATATAAGGCTAGTTTGTGGGTTACCTTAAATTCTATAACAATATTTTGTGGGATATGCTGCATTCTATTTGCCTTGGAAGTCGGATTTCAGACTCCTTGCTCCATTTGTACAAGTCGGAAAACCAATATTGACGCCTCCATTGTACTCCATTTCAAAACATTTCCAAAACATTTTCAGCTACAGACTTTGGAGTTTACCAGAACTGGTTTCATAGCACTTTACTTGTGTTTTACCGTGAAGCTAATCAAAATACGTCCCTAATAATCTTTAAATTTCATGGGATGGGGAAAGCCAGGTTCGCTCAATACCTAGGATAGCCATTAGCCATTAGTTAGCAATACTGTCTGATTAAATGAGAAACAATTGACAGAAGTGCTGATAAACAGTATAACGCTACAGCTATCACTCACTGTTCAGGCAGGGTGCTGCCATTTTAGACTTTTAACTTGGGGTTGGTGACGATCTAACAACTTTCAGTGTTGGAAATTCGACTTCAGGGGGCATTCCAGCTGACATTTCTGACACGGAAGTCGGGATATTCGTACAAATGGAACTCAGCAGTAGTCTGTTTACTATAATGCTAGTTTGTAGTTTACTGTTGTTACTGTCCCACTGGTTTATATCTCAGGTGTTCA
Source organism: Parauchenoglanis ngamensis (assembly GCA_030014255.1). NCBI lineage: Eukaryota > Metazoa > Chordata > Actinopteri > Siluriformes > Auchenoglanididae > Parauchenoglanis > Parauchenoglanis ngamensis. Next base: position 4,454,746 of record JAQMYM010000038.1, on the reverse strand, counting down.
CTATGTTAGTTTATGGGTTACCCGCTTTACTCTAATGCTACTTTGTTTACTTTAATGCTATTTTGCGTGTTACTGTGTACTGCTAATATCTCAGTTAGCCTGTAATCGTAATTAATGGGTAACAATTACTTTAATGCTACTTTTAATGGTTTAGCCTTTTTTTGTAATGCTAGATTGCAGATTAGATTATTTAATGTAATGCTAAGTTGTCTGTTAGCCTATACACTGTAATGCTAGCTGGAGGCTAGCCTGTTTGCCGTTATTCTATTGAATGATTTAGTTAATGTTTTCCTTATTGTTAGTTCACGGATTAATCTGTTTACTAAACATGGTGATTGTTCCTGTTTTCTAGCATTACCCTACATTCACACTAACAAATGACAATGTGTACAGACATGAAGAAACATAAAGCTTGGGATGAAGTAGCAGAGATGGTTGTGCATCTGGTGACTGTATGTAGCTAGTCCAGGTATCTTGCTTTGCGAGTCATACAAGCTAATGCCAAACAGAGCACATAAATCAAAACACCAAATTTAATTAAATTTGTCTGTAACTAGCTTTTACCATTTCACAAAAAAATAGCTGGACAGGCCACGCCCCCAAGCAACAACAGCAGCAGTTCTTCCATTCCAAGAGACAAACTATAAGTAAGACGAGAGACTCTTGCCTATTTAATGTCGAAAGATTTTAAGGTTATAATAATAGATCATAATTTTTCTAATCATAGCTTCTATTTTGTGATTCATAGCTTAGTAGCATGCTTAGATTGGCCTTTGTTGTGTGTGTGCCTGTATTTGTGTGTGTGTGTGTTGTGGGTCTCCTTTGTGTAACATGAATGCCAGCTGTGTGTACACACTCCTTACCTGTATAGAGGCCTTGTTCCTCTCCTCACTGTCTTACCCTTCACCACAGTATTATTATTTATTTTTCCCATCATCATTTGATCGCTGATATTCAATATTCTGATATTCAAAGAAACTGTGTGTGAGTGTGTGTGTGTTTACACAGAAGATATTTACTGTAGGATCAAATCACTGGTATTGTGGATGAATTATTGTTTGACATCCTAATCAGTTAATGGGTGTGTGCTGGGAATCAGTTATGTGATACTGTATGAAAATTATATGATACGTGGTTTCAGTAGTAATATTACACTATCCTTAGACTGTTTTTTACTTTTTGTGAATCAAAAAATTTCACAAAGTGTAGCTTTTTTTTTGCATCATTTAATTGTGTTATTTTTGAGTTTATTTCTGTTAAGTGATAGTTGTGTGTGAATTGTTTGACATAAAAATAACCATAATCACTTTCTATGTGTCTGTCTAACACACACACACACACACACACACTGTCCCAGCTGCAGCAGAGCCTGTGATTTAGGCGTGGGAGAAAAAGGAGGCCACGGTGGTGCATTAATAGCTGCGCCTCTGTAGTAACACACGTAAAAGAGGGAGGGAGGGAACGAGGGATAGTGAGGACGGGAGGGAGGGACAGAGAGATGTCGTGTGTGTAACTGCAATCGCCACTTCTAGTTCTAATCGTCACATTTATGTTTTTTGACCCGTTGCAATAGTGAAGACATCTGAAAACTACGCTTTCTCTTTTTTTGCTAAAACAGCAGTCAGACTGAACACGAATCAAATTTACGGACTGACTGAAGGGGAAAGGATGCTGGATGTGAAAATCTTTTATGTCTCGTGTCCTTTCTTCTTAAGTGAATCTGCTTTTCTTTACAAACTTTTACTTTGCTGCGTTCGTACTATTGTTTGGTTAAGGTTTTTTGTGGTAAGGTTTCAGGTGATTTTCTTATAGCTTGCTAGGAGTTTTTTATTCGTAGTGTTGTCACTTTTTTAAATCTCTAAAAAATGACCTTTTCTGTTCGATTTAGCAGAAGAATTACCCATTTTATGATATTAATAATGTTGTAAAGATGGAAATTTTGGTTCACGTTAGCTGTGTCTCAAATGATGTACAGTGCACTACAGAGTATACTACTGTAATCTAACTGTGCGGTATACTGGAGTATGTGGAATACTGAATGTGTGCGGTATACTGAAGTATATGGAATACCGAATGTGTGCGGTATACTGAAGTATATGGAATACCGAATGTGTGCGGTATACTGGAGTATGTGGAATACCGAATGTGTGCGGTATACTGAAGTATATGGAATACCGAATGTGTGCGGTATACTGGAGTATGTGGAATA
>JAQMYM010000038.1:4437616-4450590 GCA_030014255.1 Parauchenoglanis ngamensis | reverse complement strand
TATACTGGAGTATGTGGAATACCGAATGTGTGCGGTATACTGGAGTATGTGGAATACCGAATGTGTGCGGTATACTGGAGTATGTGGAATACCGAATGTGTGCGGTATACTGAAGTATGTGGAATACCGAATGTGTGCGGTATACTGGAGTATGTGGAATACCGAATGTGTGCGGTATATTGCACCAAGCCTGTTCCTGGAGATCTACCTTCCTGGAAGTTTTCAACTCTAGCCAAAATCTAACACACCTCATTTAGCTCAAGAACTTCTTAAGGCAATGATTAGATAGTCAGGAACATTGTAGGAGCTAAAGTGTTCAAGGAGTTAGATCTCCAGGAACAGGGTTGGTGACCACTGCTGTAGTGCTTGGAATACTGAAGCACAGTGAATTCTGAAAGTGTACAGAATACTAAATTATGGGGATTACTGATGTTCAAGTATTAACTTGAGCTACACAATAATGTAGTGTACAGAATACTGTAGTGTAGGTAATACTATAGAGTATGGAATACTGAGATGTACCTAATACTATAGAGTATGGAATTCTGATGTGTAATAATACTGAAGTGTAGGTAATACTACGGTGTATGGAATACTGAAGTGCACAGAGTACTGAAGTGTGGGTAATGCTGTACTGTGTGGCATATAGAAATGTAAGGAATACTGCAGTGTAGGTAATACTGCAGTTTATGGAATACTGGAGTATATGCAATACTGTAGTGTATGAAATACTGAAATGTACATAAAATTGTAGTGTATGTACTACTAAGGCTGCTCAATTATGGCAAAAATCATAATCATGATTATTTTTTGTCAATATTGAGGTCACAATTATTTAACACAATTACTAATTGAATTTGGAAACATCATGCATTTTTAAACTTAAAAAAAACTATACATATTATTATTATTATTATTATTATTATTATTATCTTTATTAAAAGTCCTGATAGCCTCAGCCATCCATAAAGGCACTTCATAAACCTGTTAATATTCGTGTCTGACATTTTAAAGACCATTATTTTAACAATTATTTAGTTAAATATAATAGCTTTTAATAGAGAAAATGAATGTGAACTCTAAAACTGAAAAATCAGTGACTTGCATGCTAACGCAGCATCACACGGTGTAGCATAGCTTTGCATCATTAATATAAATCAGCGTTTTAATAACACACATGCAGGTAAATGACTGGTCTGAGGGTTTACTGCTCTGTCCTGTGGGGAGTGAAAGTCAGCAGTGACTGTGTATTAGCTTTATTATTAATTAGTTTGGAGTTAAAGTGAAGAAAAAGTACAACTGAAGGTGGTGAGCTCGTCACGTTACCCTGCACCTGGCTCGAACCAGCATCATTGTGAAAAGGAATGCGGCACAATATTTGTTTGATCTCGATGATCTTGTTTTCATACTACTGAATACATGATACTGATGTGTGTGTAATACTGTAGTGTAGGTAATTCTACAGCGTAAGGAATACTGAAGTGAAGGGGAATGCTGAGGTGTATGTAATACTGTAGTGTAGGGAATAGTAAAGTGTATGAAATTCTGATGTGTGTGTAATACTGAAGTGTAGCTCATATTATAGTGCATTGAATACTCTAGTGTACATAATACTGAAGTCTAGGTAGTACTATAGTGTATGAAATACTGAACTGTACAGAATACTGAAGTGTATAGAATGCTGTGGTGCAAGGAATACTGAAGTGTGCGGAATACTGTGTCATATGTAATACTGTAGTATAGGCAATACTATAGTGTATAGAATACTAAAGTGTATGGAATACTGTGGTGAGCTATGATTACAAAATGAGCTGTATTCTAAGCTAATATTAATGTCCCTAGCTTATGATTGTAACATTATATCAGGACAGCTGAATGTTCAGTAGTTTTTATAGTTGCCTGCTAAATACTTCCAGTTAGTGTAAAACTATAACCGCTTAGAATATTCTAATGACCAGCATTAGCATAATTTACTATGATGTAGTCATTTGGTAAGGCTAATCTTAGCTCGTTCTAATAAATCGACTTTTTAATTTTGAATTTTGAGCTTTTAATTTTGAACGCATTCTCATGGAAGACTACTGTTCGACTTTTTTTTTCTTCAGGTGTTACGTGTCTAACGTCTAACGTGCTTATCCATGCCTCCTGCTCGCATGGATAAGACCTTATATGTGAATTCCCACCCTCTTCAGGTTGAGTTATTAAACTGATTCCACATTTGACCTCATTTTGAAAAATCGTGAAATAAATATAGATTAATATTTATCTATTTATCAGCTTTATCAGTAATGTCAAATAATTATTTCAGCCATACTTATTTGAGCATCTTACTGACTTACTGACAAATTTCTTTTTCACTTCCTGTTGTATGCTATAGATTTCAAATATGTTAAGAATGAGTTTCTGAGGTGCAGTGAGACGGTCACTAATGCTTAGCTGAAGTCAGACTGCTAATTTCAGACTATTCTAACTTTCACATACAGTAAACCCATCTGTACCATTCAGAACTTAGCATTGCTCCAGGTCTCCACCTCTTTATATTTTAAATTCTCCATGCTTTCTGATTATCTTGGTGATTATCGTGCTTATTAATGTTCAAATGTCAACTTATCATTTTACTCAAAATGAGCTGAAATGTCAAGAGAGCACTGGTGCTGGGTAACTGGTAAACCGGGACGCAGGGCTAAGCTAGCTAATGGCTGAAACTAAGGATGTAGCTAGCTATCACAGAGCCAAAAAGTCTTCAATACAGGCAAAGTGAAGGTATAGTGAGAGTTTAAATGACACAGAAATGCCAAGAATAACAGCTTTTACCTCAGATTTGATAGTACAGTACTTAGAAAAGGCCCCCAAGAGCTAAAATTACAATGAACAAACACTTAGTATCAACCGCTAACAGAACTTCCATCTTTTTCTTTCCTGTTATTAAGAACAGGTTTTTTATACAGCATTCCCATTGTTGCCAAGTAAAGACCACCTGTAAGATATGATATCTCTTTTTATTTTTTTAGTTATCATGTGCACTGTATTTTCTTTGCTTTATTGATTTAAATGGTCTAAAATGCATCAGCTGTTCATGCATCTTGGTGTGTGTGTATGAGTATAATATGGCAGTGTGTAGCGAAGCCTGAGTGTGTGTTTTTGGGCTCCAGAGCAACCTGAGGAAATATGGAACGCACTGCCACTGCTTCTGCCTGGCAGGGACACAGCTGAGAATAGCAGCATCTCAGGCTTTCTCTTCTGTTTTTACATCTCAGTTTTGCCTGTGTGTGTGTGTGTGTGTGTGTGTGTGTGTGTGTGTGTGTGTGTAAGGGTGGTGTGTTTTTCTGCTGCAGAAGTTTTTTTTTACCGAAACATCTTCAAAACCAGTGAGTGTGCAGCAGATATGTTTTATTAATTGCGTTATCTGGGGGCACTCTGTCCTCATTACTGTGTGTGTATGTGTGTGTGTGTGTGTGTGCATGGATGGAGCCCAATTATGACAAAATATATATGTAAATGTTAGCAATGCAGTGATTTGAAAATATAAAAAAATAAAAAAGGGGGGTTTAACACCTCGACATGGCTTACTAATGCAAATAGCTGGAGACTGGTATTGGTTGCACCACCCATATACATGTGTGTGTGTGTGTACATATATATATATATATATATATTTGTCATAGCTTGATACATATACAGTATGTTGGGATGATGTCACAGTTCTAATTATGGCAAATGCCTGGTGAGAGCTGATTGGCTCAGGTTGGCCACTGTGGCCACTTACAAATTTAAGATACAGAGATTTGCAGATGCATAAATGCAAAATAGAGCATAATTTTCATCTTGATAATTTTCCTATAACCTCACATTCTGGTATGTTTTATTAAACCACAGCAATTTGCTGACAGTTACAAACTGCAAAGAGTAAACTCCTCTGTCCTGAAGACGTCAGAAAACACTGACACTGGAGACATCTCCTTACAACAAACTTCTCCATATCAACAAGTCCACGTTTTTTAACCCATTTATCATTTATATGGTGTATCCGCTGTTCAAGTCCTGGTGTATGAGCTTTTATTATAGAAAGGATAATGTGTTAGAATGAATGCATTAATGTAAACCTGTGATTTGCAGCTGACCAATCAGGGTCCAGAATTCAGCACCGCTCTGGTATAATAATCTTTGATAATTATAATCATTCTTTTTGCAGTCTTTTTTTTTTTTTTTTTGTCACTCTGGGTTTGGGTGACTGTTTCTCTGATACAGACATGAATAACAGTGTGGATGATTAGAGCAGTGTGTGTACAGCACAGACAGGATTCAGCACTCAATAATCAAATACAGACCACCATTGATTTCAGCTCGTGCTGACCTCGGCAGCTCATTACAAAATAAAAAAGCTTCCAGTTGCCCCAAGTTGATCTTTTGTAGGCATGAAGTGGAATGAAATGTCACTTTTAATAATGCATGTGCTGTCTTTCTAATATAACTCAATATTTTTTTATTGTTAAAGGAACAGAAGGACAAAGTGTTCCCCCAATGTCATCAATGTTTCTTTGCTTGTTTCTTCAGGTAAACCAGCTTTACGCTGTATGATTTTTGGACGAATTTTGCTGTCGCTGAAAAAATGTTGTCAGCCTGAGAAATTTTTGATTAGCGCTGCTACGAAGCTCTTCTATAAGTAGGACGCCAAACCTGAAACGCAAAATGAAATGTTTATGTTTAAAATACCGATTTGCTCACATTAATTGATGTAACATTACCAGAGCTGCAAAGCTCACGTGCATGCTAACGGACAGGCTTTTTAGGAGACCAGAGCGTTTAAAACATCTTGTACATGCCCTGCGAATCCTATTTTATGTACGTTTCGGCCTGAAAACAAATGCAGCAGAAGGCTGACATTATAAATCTCTGCAACAGGCTTCTTCTGGTGGAAATGATGTATAAATTCTGAATTCAAGTGGTCTCTTATATAGCAGCGCTATACATATAAAATTTAATTGAATTGAACTTGCAACATGTTTATGATGCCAGGTGTAAACTGCTATGCGTCTCAGCTGCCCACTTGTGATCAGACCACTTGAGATGGATGTTAAGGGACAAATTTTTAAATTTCATACTTAAGGTGTAATTCATGGTAATGTCCACTGTTAGAAGCGCTATGTAAATAAAACTGAATTGAATGAACATTAGGTGTGACAACTGCCTGTTAGGTGTAAATTTGACTCCTGTGTGACTTTTCTAAGTCATTTATAGGTAAAGCTCTTTAGATGTACATTGGACTGCATCTAGCCTCATACTGTATGTTAAATTCCTTACTTGTGCATTTGTAGACTTCAATGTGACTTGTATATTAAGTACTCGATTTGTTCTGTGCTTTATGGACCCGGTGTGTAACTGTGACTTCTGTATGACCCGTGTATTAAGTCTCTCATGTGTAAATTTGACTTGAGTTTGACTCCTGCAGTTCAGGCTGGAAGTAAGTAGGACAGCGTGAGGAAGTTTAAACACTCGTCACACACTCGTCTCTGTGTGAGCAGCTTTGCAGACGCCGTGAACCAGAGATGAACTCGAGCTGCAGTAGGTCTGATGAAAGAGTGAGAGAGAACGAGACAGATGGAGGAAGAAAAAAGAGAATGTTATTTTTTTGGAAAGGAATAGATCAGGAATATCTGTTCGTCTGATCTGTCGATGTTGTCGAGTGTGTGTCTGATCATTTCAGTGTACGTCTGCTACTATTTCATATTTTATGTCGCTGTGGTTTGCTGAACCAGTTATGGACCATATCGTACATCGTTCAGCTTCTGACTGATCAGCTCTTGATTTCCCAAGTGGCAAAAATAATGACTTTAAAAGGTGAAACTAAGTTCATTCAAAAGATTGAACTTTTCTGAGGTTTTCTAAAAAGTTAAAACTGACATCACACCAGAAGAGTAGTTTGAAAAAGTTTACGACACTATCCAAGTCACAGCAGGAGGGGCGATATTTTGAATATTTTGAGTATATTTATATATCGTATATGAGTGCTGTTTTTCAGCACATTGCTACTTTCAACATGACACATTTCGGTGTGTTTTATAAACCGTGTAGCGTTTATCATTGTTGCTAGCAATGCTGTCTTACCAGTTAATTCAGAGGTATGGTTATTGTCATTACACATCTTTTTTTCTATCCATTTCTCCTTCGCTGATTCACTCCTTCTCTGAGATGATGTCATCGCAAACCTGTGAGCAGTGTTACCCGCTAACATAGGCGTTATATGAACATGAGCTGAATTCTGGCTTTCCAAAGAGATGTCTTCAAATAAATTATAGATTTATATGATAGACGTTATTTGCAAAAAAAATAATAATAATAACGTTCTTCACATCTGGTTTATGTTTTATATAAAAAGGCCAAATTGGTGATTCATTCATATTCATATTCACATTCACATTGTGAGGATGGCCTGGCTACACGAGTTAGCCTTATTTGCTAACATCAACTCGTTCTAATTCATTATTGTTTCTATAGCAACAGCTCATTCACAGGGACTTGTACGGCAGATGCTCCACATGAACTGATTAAAAACGTGTGTAATCGTTATGATGACGTTTTCTGTAAGGGGATGTTTATGTATTGTGTGTGAAGGAGTCTCCAGTGTCGGTGCTTTGTAACAGTCAGAGGTAAAGCTGGAACCTTTACGTTTCTGACATCTTCAGTACAGGGGAGTTTACTTTTCTCTGTGGTTGATCAGTAACATGGCAAGCTGCGTTTCATCTTATTAACTTTAAAACGAGAGAAAAGAGAGGCTGGAGAGGGAACAGCTGTTTATAGCTGCTATAACGTAAGTGAGAACAGGAACTAAAGTGTTTCACCAACGTTCCACTACATTAAATGTAAATATACACAACCGGTATGACATATATTCCAAACATATAACAAATGCCTTGGCTTGGTATAAAGAGAATAAACACTTGTGGATATGCTGTTATAGGAAAATAATCAACTTAGAGGTCGTAAAAATAAATGAATGGGATTTCCATCAGTAGCAATCGTGTCTTTTGTGGAATTGAATTTTGTGGAATGAGCCATTGGACTGGTTCCGTCCAGATTTTCATGGTTGCTTAAAGTAAAAGTGTCCAATGCTGCCTTGAAGTGCTATCTTCAGTAGCTGATGCTTTGTTAATTCTTGGTCTTTCCGTTAATCAGCTTTACATTTCGAACTGTTCAGCTTGTGTAGATCCTCTAACGATAGACCTGCGATTGAAGAGAATTATACGTTCTGCATTCTTTCATATGTTCTTTCATACGTTTCACTCCATTATCATTACATTTCTCCATGGCTTCTGTCATATTTGTAGCTGTGCAGTGAGTTTGCCGTTCTCCTACTGGTGGATTATAGACGAGCCTCGCAGCAGCAGCGCTCACTCTTTTTTTTGCCACAACTTTTTTGTCAGCTGTCTTTAGTCGTCACTAAATGGCATCACGGTGTGCGTTGTAAGGCTGACAGTCACAACTCGCAACCAAATAATGCATTCATGATGACGCAGCTGACATTCAGACAGTGTAATACCGTTATAACTTGAATTCTGCACATTTTTGCGATAACAGGAAATGTGAGGAAGATACTGAAACTGCTGGTGATCAAAGAGCTCAAAGATTCATAATTGTGACTTTGCAGGTGGGAAACCTGAAGCACATGAAGCAGTGTTATAGCAGTGAGATGAGAGTGTGAAGATTTATCTATAAGAAGCACTGCAGAGGTGTGTGTGTGTGTGTGTGTGTGTGAGAGAGTGAGGCAGAGAGAGAGATTTTCATTGCCCTGTCTGCTAATGATTGTTAAGAGTGAGAACGGAGAGTGTGTGTGTGTGCGTGTGTGTGTGTGTGTGTGTGTGTGTGTGCATGTACTTGCTACATATTGAGGACCGGAACACATTTTTAACCAACAGAGTTAGGACATTTTTGGGAAGTGAGGACATTTTGTCTGGTCCTCACGCCTTCAAAGGGCTGTTAAGAGTTCAGACTTGGTTTTAGTGTTCAGGTTAGGATCAGGTTCAGGTTTAGGTTAGGGTCAGGGTTGAGGTCAGGGGTTTAGTTCTGATGGTTAAGGTGAGTGTAAGGGCTGGGAATGCATTATGTCAGTGTGTGTCCTCACAATGACAGAAGTGTGTGTGTGTGTGTGTGTGTGTGTGTGTCTGTGTGTATGTGAGAGAAAGAGAGAAATAGAGAGAGTAGTGTGTGTGTGTAAGAGTGTGTAAATTAGGGAAATAGAGATGTGTGTGTGTGTGTCTGTGTGTGTAGTAGCATGCTGCCAAGGAACAAGAGGGAGCAACTGGGATGCGTTGCCATGACTACCAATTCAGCAGGCCGCCCACTAGCTCGTGAGACTGAGAGGAGGGGATAAAGTGTGTGTGTGTGTGTGTGTGTGTGTGTGTGTGTGTAGCTGCACTGAAGGACAGTGTTAAAAAAAGGCTGCGCTGTGAGCTCAGCTCTGATTGGTCACACTCCTCCTGTCTTTGTGTGAGGTGGAGCATTCTGGGTAATTCTCTTGAGTGAGAGGGGTGGGGCTTCTCGCTCTCTCTCTCTCTCTCTCTCTCTCTCTCTCTCTCTCTCTCTCTCTCTCAGTCTGCCTCTTGCCTCTCTATCTGTCTGTCTCTCTTGCTGTCTTTCTCTCTGTTTCTGCATCTTTCTCTTTCTCTCTCTGTCTCTTGTCTTCCTGTCTCTTTCTCTATCTCTCTATTTCTTTCTTCTCTCGCTCTCTTTTCCACCATCTTTAAACCTTTTTATCTTTCTTGTTCTCTTATGTTCCTTTTCTTCCTTCTTTCTTTTCTTCATTTTCCCTCTCTCTGCTATTCCTCTCCCATCCCTTTCTCCCTTTATATCACTCTTTTTATGTCTCTATCTATTTATCGTCTCTGTCTTGCCTTCTTGCTCTCTGTCCTTCTCTCACTCTCCCTCTGTCATGGAGCCTTCTCTCTCCATCCTTCTTTCTTTTTCTCTGTCTCTCCCTCTCCAAGTCTCTCCCTCTCTCTCTCCCCCGCCTTCGTACTAAAGTAAAAGCAATAAAACCAATGCGGCTGCGCGGCGGAGTGTGCGTCTGAGTGTGTGTGCGTGCGTGTATGTGTGTACGTGTGTGCGCATGATCCTGCTACAACCTGCAGTCACAAACTCGAGCATAAAAACATCACTATACGCCGTCGTCTCACGCTTGCAGTGTGTGTATTAAAGAACCGACACTAAGCGCACACACACAAACACATTACACACTCTTACACACGCGTTCTCAGCAGCTCCGTGTGGATGATGTCATCCTGCATCCTGCAGTGCTGCCGGCACACACACACTCGTCTGCACTGAGGTCAGTGTTGCGGGATACAAAGCGAACATCTTTAGGCGAATGACTTGATTAGCGTAGAATTTATGCTAGTTCAGGTTTAAGCTTTAAGGTTGCTAGTTGAGCGTATCAGTGTGTGTCATTGTAGTCACCGGCTGTGTCTCAAATCGCATACTAGCTTCTAGTTTAAGTGTGTAACGTAAATGTGTATTGTGTTCACACTAAGAAACATGAACAAATGTAGGACGGGAGGAATAGCTGGATGTTCCTTAACCCTACATTCACGCTAGCAAGTCGCTAATGTCACTTGTAGGGGTGTAGCAACCCTTACTGTTTCTGCTTGTGGGCGTGGGCTGAACAGCATCTCTATTTCTGATACAGTAGAAACGGTACAAACGATATTACCTATATACAGCATATCTTTTAAAGCTAACTAGTTAAACGCAAATTAAATTATACACCAATCAGGCTGAACATCAGATACATGATTTATATGTTATGTGCTTGGGTTTCATTTCTAGCAAAGTAAGCTAACTGTACTAGCCACATACACTCAAAAGAAACACCAATGATTTCTGCTCTTTTCTTCCAAAACATTATTTTTCTTCTTATTGTCTCATTTAAGAAGAGGTCGTACGTGAGAGGATGAGATGAAACCACAGGCATTCCATTTTTCCATCAAACAGTAAATGGAAGCTAATTATCGGCGGGGAACTGAAGAGACCTCGGACCATGCGTGCCATGGGTTTCACTGGTCCAAGGAATCGCTGAAGCCAGTGAAACACTTTACCGTTTCATACGTAATTTGCATAGAATTGCTCATTTTTTCATTCAACTTTCCTGTCAGCCGCTAGGGTACCCAGGGGCGGAGCTCGTTTCAGATCTGAAATGCCTATTGATAAAGGTTTTACAATGTTCGTCTGCGGCGTACCTGCATTTCAGGCGCCGTTATGTTACTTGTTGGTGAACACTGTGGTGTAGCAATACATATACCTACAAGCTAACATAAGTGGAACGTCAGTTGTTAGTGCTAGTCATGCTATTGTTTATTTCTCTGTGCTTTGTCCTAAATTTGCTCAGTGGACAACTCTGGAATGTTACTGATGGTTTTGAACATCAGAATTTAGCAACAGAAACAAGCAATACGAATCAAGATGCAACACTTTGTTGACGATTATTCTTAATATAAAGGAATGCATGCAAGTTCGGTTTGCAGATGATGCTAAATGTTATTATCCTGAGCTTGTGAACTAGCCATCATGCATGCTAAAGTTTTAGGGGTAGCATATACGTAAGCATAGGTGTGTGCTTTAAGAACCCCCCCAGATCATTTGTCATTATTCTGGTCTTAATCAGAGGTTGTAGAAAGCATTTGATTAAAAACATTATGTCAACTTGAGAGACGTTGTTTATTCTGATGACTAATTTCTGACATCACTTTGCCTTTACATTGTCTGTATAAACAGCATAGCTAGCTGGTAAATCTTTTGCCTTGGACATTTACTTATGGTGAGTGTCCATATTTCCTGGTTGCCTAGCAACAATATAAACGTAATGAACATGTTAGCTGTCTTTTTTTATTTTTTAAAGGTACACTATGTAGGATTTATTGTCCTCTGGCCGTGAGATTGTAGATTGAACCAACCCACTGAGCACCCCTTCCTCTCTCCATCCTTTCCCTTTCCAAACGTGTATTAGAACCTACAGTGGCCCTCAGGTGCAATACCTGTCTGCAGAGCCGTGGCAGCACAGGCACGGACACTGTTTTTTAAAAATATATTAGCGATTGTTAGGCTAATTAACATTTCAATCATTGTAGGTGGGTTTCTGATAAATATGTGATATAAAACTATAATAATACAACACAACTTTTGAATCCTTTACCGTTTTCTTCTGAAAGCTAAAAGCCTGCTTGTGGTAGGTAGCTAGGTGTTTGCCTGGACTTTATGTGTGCACTTACACAACATGTGCAGCAACAGAGCTTCAAACAGGCTTAAACTGTGAGCATTATATTATTTTATTGGAATCACCAAAACAATTACACAGTCCAACTTCACCGATATTTACCTCTTCTTTCTTCTTTTTTGTAGCGGCTCTCCTGTTTCCCTCGGCTGCTTACGGAGCAGGTTACTGCAACAAGTGTGACGCGAAAAACATCTCAGAGAACAAAAATCTTTAAGCAAATAAGCCTTTACTAATCCAACACTGACAGATACAAATTACAGCTGGCTCATTAGAATTTCTGTCAGAAAGCCATGTAACTCCTAACCTGATCTCTTATTTCGGTTATTATTATTCCCGCATCCACGAACGCTTAAGGGAACGTACCATTACAATATCAGACAGGGGGATATTCCATACAAGCAAAACCACTGATGCACGGAAACTCTTAACTCAACAGCAATGTAAGTAATTATCAGGGCTAAACATTTTTTTTAATGTTTAACAATTTACTAAAGTAAACAAAAAAACAAACCTGTACACCATCAGGCACTTAAAATGGCTCCTACATTCTTCGCCTTCCTGCCTCTTATAAAAACGTGAAATGCAAAATTCTGTCTTTAAAGCCGGGGTTTGGTTTGTCCGTTCTGGGCTACTGTAGCGGCGCAGCATGGCGGCTCCGTAGAGGTGGACCCGCTCCCTGTGTAGATATAAAGAGCTCATTCTAAACTTACAAAAACACAACCATTCGTAGTTACAGCTAATTATACACTAAAATCTGGGACAGGAAATATGGACTGCTTTGCTGTCAAATGTGGTATGATGAAAAGACAATTTAAAAAATGATGATTATACAAATGAGAATATATCGAGCGCTTTAATAAATCCAATAGGAGTCTGCTGCTGTATATTGCTGATCTATCACCGCATGAATGTTCCTAGTTGTAATTATCACATTAATCACCGGTGTAATTGAACAAAATGGCTTCCACGCTCATTATTGAGCAGCACAAAGAATAGCACTTGATCCTGCACATCCTGTTATTTTACATTTTATTCCATCAGTTACTCGTGTGCATATTAATGAAGCCACAGGACACTAAATCGAGGTCATGAAGGGGAAGGGTGTGTGCTGATTGTAGTTTATTTTATTATGTGTTCATTTTCCGGTGTTGATGTGTCGTATTAAAATAACGGTAATGTTTATGCTGATTTGATGCGCTCTCTCTCCTGTAAAGAAAAGCTCATCGTTTGAAGGAGAAGCTGACAGATTGCTCATCTTCTGCTCTTACAGCTCACTTTTGTTGTGTTTTCTGTTGTAATTAAAATCTTATTTTGTCCATAATACTTTGGTCGATGACATAAGCAATGTTTCTGATGAGACATGTCTACTATGATGTCCTCAGTATGAAAGAAAGCTTTTGTTTTATTTAAAAGGAGTGATACAATTAATTAACAGCGTCATATTTATGTATTTTCGAGTGTATTCACAGCCAATACATAAATTTAAGTGTGACATTGTCGTAAATCCTTTCATACTTTACTCTACTCTCTATGGCACATTGTGTATATTTAGTAGAAACTCTTTGGTATCCTCTCTCTTGATGTAACTGGTGTGTCAACAGTAGAATGTAGTACCAACATAGCCAACCTGGTGTCCTTTCCTGTCCTTAAACTCCACTTTCACACACACACACACACACACACACACACACACACACACACATTGATATGA
>JAQMYM010000038.1:4430116-4432616 GCA_030014255.1 Parauchenoglanis ngamensis | reverse complement strand
AAAATCGGGTTACACAGCATCTTAAATACATTTTCTGGAGTGTCCCATTCAGATTATACAAATTACCTACATGTAGTTCACACCAGGTTTAACATTTACCACGAAAATGAATTGGAGATAGAAAATGTGTATTGAAGAAGGAAATAGTGTTTTTAATTAGTAAAAGAAACCAAGAGACGATTTAAAAATTAAGAACAAAAATGATTAAGGGATCCGGTTTTCTGCTTTCTGACAATGTCCATTGTTAAAAGTGCAACATATATAAAATTGAATTGAAATATGAATGAAAAGATGGTGAGCATTAAAATAAATGTAATAGGTGTCTATCACCAATACATGTCGCTGTATGACTAGTCTTAATTGTATTGATCACATTAATCACAGCAAATTGGGTTTAATTTAACAAAAATCTAGCCCTAACCCTAGCCCTATGTGTTTTGTGGACCTGGAAAAGGCGTTCGACCGTGTCCCTCAGGGGGCCCTGTGGGGGGTACTCCAAGAGCATGGTGTAACGGACCCCCTGATAAGGGCTGTCCGGTCCCTGCACGACCGGTGTCAGAGCTTGGTCCGCATTGCCGGCAGTAAGTCGAACCCGTTTCCGGTGAGAGTTGGACGCCATCAGGGCTGCCCTTTGTCACTGATTCTGTTCATAACTTTCATGTACAGAATTTCTAGACGCAGCCAGGGCGTTGAGGGGGTCCGTTTTGGTGGACTCAGGATTGGATCACTGCTATTTGCAGATGATGTTGTCCTGTTTGCTTCATCAGGTCATGATCTTCAGCTCTCTCTGGATCGGTTCGCAGCCGAGTGTGAAGCGGCTGGGATGGGAATCAGCACCTCCAAATCCGAGACCATGGTCCTCAGCCGGAAAAGGGTGGAGTGCCCTCTCAGGGTCAGGGGTGAGAGTGGAGGAGTTTAAGTATCTTGGGGTCTTGTTCACAAGTGAGGGAAGAAGGGAGCGTGAGATCGACAAGCGGATAGGTGCGACGTCCGCAGTGATTGGGCTCTGCATTGGTCTCTCAATTTACCAGTCGATCTATGTTCCTACCCTCACCTATGGTCATGAGCTATGGGTAGTGACTGAAAGAACGAGATCGCGAATGTAAGCGGCTGAAATGAGTTTCCTACGCAGGGTGTATGGGCTTTCCCTTAAAGATAGGGTGAGAAGCTCAGTAATCCGTGAGGGGCTCAGAGTAGAGCCACTGCTCCTCTGCATCGAGAGGCGTCAGATGAGGTGGCTAGGGCATCTGATTAGGATGCCTCCTGGACGCCTCCCTGGTGAGGTGTTCCGAGCACGTCTAACCGGGAGGAGGCCCCGGGGAAGACCCGGGACACGCTGGAGGGACTATGTCTCTCGGCTGGCCTGGGAGCGCCTTGGGATTCCCCCGGAAGAGCTAGAAGAAGTGGCCGGGGAGAGGGAAGTCTGGTTCTCTTTGCTTAAGCTGCTGCCCCCGTGACCCGATCTCGGATAAGTGGAAGAGAATGGATGGATGGATGTCCTTTTCCTCTCTCTTTGCTCTTTAACTGTTTTGTAGTACCCTCATTGCCTTCACTTCTATTCCTTTTTGGGTTTCTTCCATTTCAGATTCTCAGTGTTTTGCATTTACTATTGTACAGCATTTAACACTATTGACAAGGGCTGGGAAATATGATGATTTAATAGCTATTGTGATAAATTATGTCATAATACACTTTTACGAGTGTTTTTGAAACATTTTAAATACATTTTAACTCTGATTCGAAGAATTTTATACAGAATTTTGTATTGTTTGTATATTTCCCGCTTAATACTATCTTTGTTTTTCCTTTTTTTGTGTGGTTAAGTCAGCTTGTTTGGCAGTTTGGACAGACTTGAAAACACATAAGATCATTAGCTGTTTGTTAGCATAAATGGATATTCTACAGAGCATAAAGAAATGCAACATGGTGTCCCACAAGGTTCTGTGTTAGGCCCACTTTATTCTCTCTTTATATCCCATCCCTTGTATGTAATTCACAAGCATTCTTACATCAGTTTTATTCAAGTAAAACTGGCTGCATCTTAAGTTCTGCAATGATTAAAATGTCCAGTTCATGTTATTTAAAGCTCTTGATTACCTCGCTGATCTCCTAGAGCACTGTAGACTATCCTGAACACTTCAGTTAGCTGACGCAGGTCTACTGTTCCTCCCAAGGGTCACTCACAGCTCAGCTGCTCATTGCCACAAAACTCTATGGTAACTTTCCGGGGAACCATAGGAATGCTAGCTAAGTCAGGAATGCTAAATATCTGCTATTTTGTTAAATATGCGTTTCATGATTCTATGTACTGATCACAGATTTATAGTTCATCCCAATCCCTGGGTCACCCAGGGTGCCTTTCTGTGTGGAATTAGCATGTTTTCCCCGTTCATGCGTGGATTTCCTCCGGGTGCTCCGGTTTTCTCCCACAGTCCAAAAACATGCAGATTAGGTCAACTGGCTACTCTAAATTGCCCATAGGTGTGAATGCGAGCGTGTG
>JAQMYM010000038.1:4411250-4424926 GCA_030014255.1 Parauchenoglanis ngamensis | reverse complement strand
TCCCGACTAAACAACTCCTTCTTCCCCACTGCCATCAGACTCCTTAACAGCTGACTGTAATTTTGCACATTAAGCTCTTTTTGCACATTAAGGTCCTTTGCATATCCCCTTCATCTACCTCATACTGTAATTTTTGTAATAAACACATTTCTTTTATTTTGCAAATCCACAGTTATTATCTACATCTGCACATTATTATTTTTTACTTTTTAACTTTAACTTTAACTTTTTATTTTATATATTGCTTAAACTAACCTCGGCATTTGTGTGTGGATAGCAAAGAAAGAATTTCATTGCACAGAGAAATGTAATTTCTACTATACATATGACAATAAATGTTTGAATCTTGAATCAAGACACAATTGCAGGATCGGGACACGGAGGTAAAAGCAGTACAGTGTTTATTTCAAACACAACAGGCAGAGGTACATAAACAGCAGGCAGAAGAGTAATCCAAAGTACAAGCAGGGGTTGAGCGATCGGCAGACAGAGTAATATAGGTAATCCAAAATCAGTGGTCACAAACAGAAAGCAGAGTCAAAACACAGTAAATCAAACATGGTTAGTAAACGCTTTGCAGAGATAACACGGGGGCTGATCTAATGCTTCGCAAATACGAAGCGCATTTGGTAGTCCTTTTACAACACGGCTAATTAGTCCATGAATGAGAGACACCTACTTCCCTCTGATTGGCCTAATGGCTGGGAGCAGGTGCTCATGGGAACTGTAGTCCGTGTGGTCTCCGTTAGAACGCGGAAGTGCACGCTCCCGTGATGGAGATGGACCAAACACTGCGCGCGTGGCCGAGACTTCACAGCACGCTGTGCGCGTTCAAAGGAGCGGGTCATAACAGTTACTTGTATTGTAGAAAGAAATACTGCACTTCCTGTTTGTAATGTTTTCTCAGAGCACAACAGCAGTCTGCTTTGCTTTGATCATTAATCATGACATATGTCTAGGTTGCTGTCATTTTCTGTTGTCTGTTCATTAGGATGACCATGAACATTAGGCTTCATCTCATAGTGTCATGTAGTATTGGCTGTTGGTATCAGAGCATTTTTGAGTACATCCCTAGTTTTCTTTGTTCTTGTGCATTGAATTCTTGGAGATTTGCCATTTAGTGTGATGGCTGCAAAGGCATGTCCATCAGTTTTAATACATAGTGTCACTTTATTGGTCCATTCATGCAAACATCTTAAGCTAGAGTGTTAAGTGTTATAGTGTTAAGAAATGAACCTTCATTAATGCTGAACTATTTTACAAACATTGTAAGACTGAAAGGCTTAAGGGTCCAATGACAAAAGATAAGATAAAAAAACAAAATACAAAAAGATCATATTTAATAAAAGAGATAGCTAATATATATATATATATATATATATTATATATATGTATATATGTGAATTGTTCCTGTAACACTGCGATTTCCCTCTGGGGATTAATAAAGTAATCTACATATCTATCTACTATCTATCTTTATTACATCTAGTGTAAGATCAGTGTTGTACCTAGTGTTGGTATCAACACCAAACTTGTACTTATAATGCTAGCTTCCACAAGCACTCACAAATACTATTCTTTGTGCAAGTCTCAGTCACTGTTAGAAATGAAATCACAATAAACACAATAAACACTGAAATAACTTTTGATTATTTCATTCAGTGATTCATCTTCAGTAACCAATCTTGGTCAGTAATCTTGGTCAGGGGCTTGGTGAGTCTGGAGCCTATCCTGGGAACACTGGGTGTGAGGCAGGAATTCACCCTGAATGGGACACCAATCATTCAATTCTAGGGGAAGTTTAGCCTTGGCAATTCACCTACTGGCATTGTTTTGGGAGGAGGAAGAAGCTGAGGAACCTGGAGGAAACCCATGTGGACCCAGGGAGAACATATAGAACTCAAGGATAGAACTGGAGGCTGTGAGGTGGCAGCTACTCATTATGTCACCCAATAAACATTATTCTACAAATGTACAATCTTTAATATCAAATTCTTCATCCAGGTGTGTAATTAGGCATTATGGAATTTTAGCAGTGGCTATAAACTAATAACTAGTGCCTAGTGTTGAGGCAGGATATATACTTATGTATTTTCTCTTGCCTTTTCTCCTCAGGTGTACCCACACCGAGTCCAGAGATCCTGCGTCACACACTCAACATGCTGGTTCGAGAGCGGAAGATCTACCCCACACCTGAGGGCTACTTCATCGTCACACCTCAAACTTACTTCATCACTCCTTCCCTCATACGCACTAACAGCAAATGGTACCACCTGGACGATCGGCAGCAGCAACAACAACAACAACAACAACAACAACAGCAGCAGCAGCAGCAGCAACAACAGCAACAACAACAGCAGCAACAACAACAGCAGCAACAGCAGTGTACCTCACCGCAGTCTGGCACAATCACCCCTTCCACATCGGGCTGTGTGCGTGAAAGACTAAACCACAAAAACCACTGCGATTCTTACAATTCCTACCATGACGAGGTGCCTAGCAATCACACCACACTTCAAAGGAAGTCACCAAAAGAACCTAAAGGGGATCCTCCTTCATACCCACAGCCCCCACCCCCAGCAACCACGCAACACCCATCAGATCCAGATAAGAGTAGGACCAATCCTTCTTTTACATATAAGACGGACACTTTGACCAAGAAGAAGGAAGGGAGTACTGGGGGCACCAGCGAAAGGCAATCAAAAAAGTTTGGGTTGAAGCTTTTCCGCCTGAGCTTCAGGAAAGACAAAACAAAGCAGCTGGCAACCTTTTCCGCACAGTTCCCACCGGAGGAATGGCCTCTGAGGGATGAGGACACACCATCTTCTGTTTCCATCCCCCGCGAGGTGGAGATGGAGATCATCCGGCGCATCAATCCAGACCTGACGGTGGAAAATGTGGCACGCCATACAGCAGTGATGAAGCGTTTAGAAGAGGAACGTGCCCAGCGCTGTAAGGCGAATTCATCTGCTCAGCACAGCGCCCGAAGCCGTCGCAGCCGAGGTCATCGTCGTGTCCCGCATGGAAAATCACGCTCACATAGTAAGACTCGTGCCTCTCGCGGAGATCCTTCTGAGGGCTCCAATCTTGATTTGGCAGTGGTTGGATTGGATAGGGATTACAGATTCTTCAGTCAGTCACTGGTTCGCTCGCCCAGGGAGGGAATGTATACAGTAGAGCGTAGGAGTGGAGCTGCTTACCTCGTCCACAGCAATCCTAACATTGCTGAATCATATTTCCCGGTTACCCCTGAATGGGATGTATCAGGGGAGCTAGCAAAGAGGCGGACAGAAATGCCATTCCCAGAGCCTTCACGTGGGACTTCCCATTCTCGAGTGCATCGAAGTCACAGCCACACACAGGACCGCAAATCTCGGAATGAACGGACGGATAAAGCCAAGGAGAGATCGCGATCCATGGACAACTCCAAAGGTCCACTGGGCGGTGGAAGCTCCCTGTTAGGCCCTCCTGAAGACTATGATCGCAGTCCAGACCACCGAAGCCGCTACTACACCGATGATGGGACGCTAAGGGCCTCATCACAAAAAACGTCCCACTATTCACGCATTATGTTTTCGGCTGCTAAGTTCAGCTCTGAGATATCTGTTCCTGATATGGGCAAGATGAGCCTGGACACTCCTTTGGAGCGAAACAAGAGCAGGGACAGCCTGCCAGCCTACAGCGACATGAAGGCCCTGTCGCCCAAGCCTCTGGCAGATGACTACTTCCAGTGCAATACGTCGAATGAAACAATCCTAACAGCCCCGTTACCACTGGGCAAATCTGACCATGACACTTTAACGCCATCAGACGGAATCTGCAAGGGCTCACCGGCTGATCGGCAGACACCACACCTCACTTCCCCTCATCCCTTGGAGTACAAAGAGGATTCCTCTACCTCCAAGGGACACAACGGATCTGGTAAACCCACACCAAGCCAGACTCCAGAGCCCAATTCTAGTGGACGTTTAATACAACATCAGCAACACAATGCTGACCCTGGGGGAGGAGGTGGAGGTGGCAGTGGTGTGATAGTGGATAAAAGGAAAGAGATTTTCAGCAAGGACACTTTGTTCAAACCACCACACAGCATCTTGACAATGAGTTACGTTGACAATGGGTACTCTAAGTCAGGCACATTGCGAAAGACGCCGCACATGAAATCATCTGAGGTGCTTGATACTCTAGAACCCCAGCCGCCGCCTAACTCTGGCCCTTCACCTGCATCTGCCCCAGCGCCTACAGGTCCGGACCAGGGAATCCCGTCTACGTCAGAGGCTGCCTTTGACTACTACAATGTGTCAGATGACGATGACGACGAGGTGGAGGAAGCCTCTCATAAAGAGGCGGCTCCACCAGAGGGAAAGGTTAGGACCGGGGGAGGAGAGAGTGGTGGTGGGGGTGGAGTCAGTGTTGGGGGTGGAGTTGGGGGCGGGACTATGCAGTGGCTGCTGGAACGAGAGAAGGAGCGCGATCTTCAGAGGAAGTTTGAGAATAACCTGACTCTGCTGAGCCCCAAGGAGAACGAGAACACCAACAGCCAGAAGTCGGCGCACTCGGCACGCCTGGACAGTATGGACAGCAGCAGTGTGACGGTAGACAGTGGATTCAACTCACCACGGTAAGTCTGAGGGTTTCAGTCTACTATGATATTTTGGACCTACAAGTAGTAATTCAAGGCGGTGTGTAACCTTGCCATGTGTAACATTACCATTCCTATGAAGGATGCACTATTTATTGGGGCCTCTCAGATAGGTGGTGAAAAGTTTTGAGGTTTGTTTTTGTGTTGCTTGTTTATGAACTCACCCATATCAACTTCCCCCCTAGATTCAAAAGATTTTGTCACCCCATCATTTAAATGTCTACAAGTGGTCCACTGGGAAGTTCACATAGTTTTATATGTGGAACATTGTTTTTTGTTTTTTATTTATCTAAGTACAGGTACCTAGCTGTTGTGCTAACTATGTGACTTGGTAACTAGAAAATGTACCACTTAGCTAACTTCTTTACTAGGTAGCTAGTTTATCCATTAGTCACTAAACATACATCAGCTGTGTTGAAATAGTAAAACCCATGAATGTTGAAACCCATGTCATGAAGGTAGCAATTCAAATTGTATATGTTGGAAGTGTCACATTTTATTATTCTTGTTTTCATTTATGAACATCATCCACTGCTTTTGCTGTTTCCAAATATGAAATCATATCAGTGAAGTGAATGCTGATTAATGTCTGCTCCCTTGGGGCTTCAAAGGGGTTATCTTACAAACATCCTTAACATATGGACAGGGATTGTGAGCTATAGCTACGGTGAGCTATAGTGACATGCTAAACACCACCTACTATGGATATAATTTTTGATTTAGCCATGGAAAACATAGTCGCAACTCTAAAGTTTAGCTAGCTAAGACCACTTGCTAAGTAGAAGATGTATTATTTTGTGCAAAAATCAGTGTAATATTTAGTATGGTATAAAGCAATTTTTGTGAGTCTAAAACGAAGATTCTTTTAACATAAATGATCATTCATGCAGCAGCTCTCCTCATAGCTGTGTCTAAAAGTGCCTACTAGCATTCTGCATATTAAGTGAAAACAGGACATTTATTATTCAGTTTGAAAGTACATAGTTTAGGATTTAGCTAGAGTGAATGGTCAATAAGTCGTGCTAGCTTTTGTTGTAGCTGCTAAGTGCTGGGATAGCTTCCTAAATTAATGGTTAGCCTAGCAGATGTGAAATTTTCACACTGTTTAATACAGTAATAAGTCATTTTAAGAAAAAATGTGATGAAGGTTGATGAAAACACAAATTTATAAAAGTACAAATCCATTTGCATAAAATGTTGACTGCTATTTGGAAATCTGCTAATCGCTAACATTGCTGCTTTTTGTTTTTCTGGATCAGATGCTAATATGTCCTTCCTCCATCTCTTTCATGGCTTTTTCTTTTTATATTTTCTTTACTTAGTAAGCGTAATAATAAAGTGATCGTTCATGACGGGAAAGGGATGAGATTTTTTCAGGTCACCCTTAAAAGACTGTTTGTATTTGACCTCAGCGTGCCGTGTCAGCAGGGCTCAAATCATAACTGCTTATAACAGGATTATATCATAAAAATAAGTAATTGTAATCCATTACAGCTCCAAAAAAGAGAGAGAAATAGACAGTAATCAGATTACGAATACTTTGGAAACATAAGGTGATTATTTGGGGGATTACTTTCAAATAGTGAAAGTTTTTAATAGTGTTGTAAATCCCTGTGTAGTGGAGACACATATCTTAAACGTGATGTGGAAAAGAATATTGTGCTTTATGATCATCTGCATTATTTATTTATGTATTCAGGGCTGAAGTTCCCAAAGGCACTGCAGCACTAAGGTCATTAAATGATGGAGCAAGCATCACATTAAACTCTCTCGCTCTCTTTCAGTTAACTTTACAGTACCTTTAGAAATCTGTGTTTAGAGCAGCTCCAATTTTTCATTATGTAGTCAGTTATAATGGTTTTACATTATATTGTTCATCCACAATACAAAAAAATACATGAAACTGTACAAAAGTTTTAAGGTTGGGAACCGAAAATCGGTTCAAAATTAGAAGTGAATCCAAAATACCAAGTACCAGGCACACATGAAAAAAATGAGTTTTGGTCCTACTTGTGTTCCTAAATGCACAAATGCTTTCTTACTGAAAACAAAGGCTACATATCTGCCATCTGCCAGGACCTGTCTACATGAGTACATCACGCATCAATGCAACAGCGTGTCCATGTGTTTAGATACGAGCTAGCATACGAGCTTTCACTTCTCTCCTCTACAGTCTCTTTCTCCCAATTTTCCATTCCTCTAACAGTTCTGTTCTTCTCTTCTGTTCTCCTCTCCTCTCATGTCCTGTCCTCCACTTTTATTTTATCATCCTGTTTGTCCTCTTCTGATTTTCCTCTTTGACTTCTTTTCTCTTTGTCTGAATGCATTTTCTTTTTTCTTTAATCTTTTTCTATCATTTCTTCTTTCATTTTCTTTTATTCCCTTCTTTTTTGTCTGATCTCCACCTCATTTCCTCCCACCTCATCTCCATTTCCTGTTCCAGTTTTACCTTCTCTTGTCCTCTCTACTTTTTCCTTTGTCTCTTTTTTCATCATTTTGTGTTCTCACCATGTTGCATTTATTTTTCTTTTTTCACCTTCTCTCCTCTACAATCTCTTCTTTTTCACTCATCCGTCCTGCTCTTCTCTCTTGTCCTTCTCCTTGGGTTAAGAGGACATCTTGCTGTCCTCTTTTCTCCACTTTGTCCCCACCATGTTATTTATTTCCCTCTCGTCTCCTCTACAATCAACCTCCGATCATTTCTGTCCTCCTGCTCTGACCTCATCTCCATTTTTCCGAACCACTTCACTTCTTCTTTAATTTCTCCTTACTGATTTCTCTTCTTTCTCCAACTCTTCTTTTTATTATTATTTGTGTTTCTTTTACTCTAACCCTTTTCTTTTCTTCACGCTTCTTTTTTTCTCTCCCTTTTCTAACTTCATCTCCATTTTTCTGATCCACTTTTACCTTCTTTTGTTTCTTGCCTCATATTCTCTTTTCTTGTCATCCTTCTTTCCTCTTTAATCTTGCCAATGCTCTTCTTTTTTTTCTTTTCTTTCTTCAATTCTTTCCACCCTCACCTTCAATTCTTACCTCTTAATCAGCACCCCATGTTTCCTATCCTCCTCCTCTGACCTCATCTCCTTTTTTCTCTCCGCTTCTTTCCGTCCAATTGTCCATATATTTCTGATTCTCCTCCTCTCTTCCTCCCTTAGGACACGGGAAAGTTTGGCGTCCAACACCTCGAGTATCGTGGAGAGTAACCGACGTCAGAATCCGGCGCTGAGCCCGGGTCACATGGGCAGCTCCCTGATTGGCGCGCCGTTCTCCTTCCGCTCCGTGGCCGAGGCTCCCAGCACGCAGGCCGAGAAACTGCAGAAGCCCAACAACTGCCTCGCCTCCATCACCAGCGTCTGACCCGCGGCCCGAGGAGAAACACGCAAAAAAACACGCAAACGCTCGGGGCGAGAATAAACACAAAACAAAAACAAAAAAACACTCGGGCCGTGACAAGCACCTCAAACCTCCATGGGGACTGTTAAACCCAACAGGTATGGCTTCCACTGACTGTTCTACAGCATCGCAACAAATCACTGCAAAAAAGAAGAAAAAAAGAAAAGACAGAGAAAAAATAGTCAAAATGGAAATGAATCATGATTTATCTCAATCAGGAAATTCTCCAGTTATTTTCATAACCCGGGATAGTCTCGAAGTATCTGGTCATGGGTTTTATTTTGTTTGGTTTTTTTTTGTTTGGTTGTTTTTTTTTTTCCAGTAATAATTGTTGTTTTTTTTCATCCTGCTGATGGATTGCACTCTGACGTGAGGATCCCGACAGTTTTAAAGAGATCAAAAATCGAAATGTCACACGGAAGAAAGCCAGTATCAGAGCTCAACATTAAATTTCACGATTCATAATGTTGTATGATAAAAACCAGAGAAATAAAGTCATTCTTCATGATGGCGTTAGCTCTGTTGATAAAGTAATAAGAACTGGAGTCATACTTTTCATATTGCTTATTTAAAAAATAAATAAATAGTACTTAGATTGACTTAATATAAAAGAAAACAAACTTATTCTGAAATTAAAGGATTCATTTAGGGTTTAAAAAAAACATGAGGACTGTTGACTTTTTTTTTTCTTTTTCAGTTGAAATCCCAGACGAGGCAAAGTGTGTAACGTGTGTGACTGTACATCACTTAACGAATTTACCTGTTTCATTAAAGTTTCTATCTGACATTTAATCTCAGGTCATGAAGAGTTACTCTGTTTAGGGGGAGAGAAAAATACATCTGGAGTCATGTGTGCTCAGGAGCCGGTTCACCGTTCCTCGTTTATTTGCACGTTTATTTGCACATTTATTTGCAATCTCATGTGCTTTTTATTTTCAGCTTCATGTTATGAAATGGTGAATCAGTTTCCTGCACTTATGACATCCGTTGTGTGTGTCTGAAGCTCTTTGTGTGTATGTGTGTGTGTGTGTATGTGTGGAAAAAAGAGTGTTAAAGGGCTGGAAAGTCGGCTTTACATCCTAAAAAGATTTCATTCCTCGAGACTTCACTCTGTCACTGCTGTGAAATGATTTTTATTTATTTTCATTTTTTATTTTACTTGAATGCAATCCACAGAGCTCCTTCACGCTCTGTGTTTATCATGTTTTGCACTAGAGGTCACTTTTTTCTAAAAAAGGCCTGAAACGTAAAGCTATAGTGTTTAAAATGATGAATAATATTTCTTCTCTCTAAATACAACACTATTTGATTTGATATTCATTAATATTTGTTGAAATTATTAACTTTCTTTAAAAAAAAACAGTCTGCATTTCCTGGAGTGTAGGCGCTGAACTAGATGATCAGATGTGGGCGTTTCCCAAATGTATTTCGTAACCATGACAACAGCCGTGACGGATCACATCCTCCGTTGAAATTTGAGAACACACAGTATTTTTCCATCCACACTCTCGACGCTATCTATGCGATTCACTCGTCTTCATTTATATTGAATCTCATATAGATGCATAAAGATGGGTTAGCATTAGCATTGTAGCTTCTGGGTTAGCATTAGCATTGTAGCTTCTAGTCCATTTATTGCGATTTACAGTAGTGCACTGGTTAACAGTGTCACAGGGTTCCTCGTTTCTAAACCAACATCATATCCTGAGTCTTTTATTCTTCTTATACAACAGCAGCTTGTTCTTGAAAAGTTATTTCCTGTTCTCATTCATGTTATAGCAGCTATAAACAGTCGTTCCATCACTTCCAGCCTCTTTTCTTTTCTCTCTCTTGAAGTTAATATGACAAAAAAAAACAAGCTGAGACTGGAGACTCCTTCCATAAATGTTAAATAAACATCTCTTCAGAGAGAACTTCACCACCATGACAGGAACACCCGCTTTACTGGCAAATTCAGTTCATCCTTTTATCCTATTTGTAATGAATTAAAAATCATCCATAATAATTCACAAGTGTAATTGTGGGCGGGACGGCTTTATTCTCTCCCCTGTCAATCAAAATGATGTCAGCCAATCACAAACGTTTGTTAGCTCATGTGTACTGAACAAGGCAGTTAGCACGTAGTGTTTTAAAATGTCTCATGAGCAGAAATTAAGCATGTTAAGATTAAGAATATCAAGTAATAAAAAACAGGATGTGAGCTGGCCTTGTTGTTGCTGTTGTTGCTGTTGTTGTGTTTACAGCGTGTGTTAGGTAACTCCCACATCTGATTACATAATGGTTGATTCTCAAACCAGTGACTTGTTTAAAAAGTGATAAAATCTTCATGTCAGTGGAAAAACAGCATTTATAGAAATTATAGGAGTATTAAAGCTGATTTGATATCTAGCCTCTATGAATTTATTAAATCTCTGATTAAAGATTTAATTCACTGTCTGTGCGAGTCACGTGTCCAAATCACAGGAAGAAAAAAAGTTGCTTCTGTTTTCATGTTTGATGCTTTATATACGGTGAGACGTTGAGGACCTTTACCATGACCACACACAAACACACACACACACACACACACACACTCCAAAACTCCATGTACGTATACATACCTAGCTACCTCCTCCACTCGTGTGTAAGGGTGTAAGGCAGGACAGAGCGGCGGCGGATTGCGAGTGTACCACTGCAGCGAAGGACGTCGAAACTGAGCCAGTTTTATCAGTAATAAATGCTGAAGTTTCTAAAGAATTTAATTCCCTTTTTGACAGAAGTGTGTGTGTACACCATCCTACAACATGCTGGGACTTTAATCCTATTTAATTATTTATTTGTTTGTTTGTTTGTTTGTTCTTGCAGCAATCTTCTATTATTATCATTAACATCCAGTTCATAACTTTACATCACTAAAATGCAATTAGATGGAAACATTAAGAAAACACCTTCTTCTTCTTCTTCTTCTTCTGAAAGAAGCATTTGAAAGCACAAAATATGCTAAGTATAATTTGATTTACTACTAATATAAGTATATTTATTTGTTTATTTTAGATTAGTAAGTGTTTTTGGCAATTCTGACTGTAATATTTAAAACCCATTCATATTTAATTCCTGATATCTCAGAGAAAAGATGTGCCCATAATCATTAAAGCTACAAACTGCATTTATTTTTTTATACTTTTTTTTTTTTGCACATTTTCTCTGACAGCCTGTGTAAACTGATTTCATGTTAATAAAATATGGTGCATCAACACCATGTTCAAATAACTAAAACAAAAAGTACTGTGCAAAAGTCTAGGCACCCTGGGTTTTTTACAAATTCATTCTTGCTTGCTAAGCAGATGTATTTTTGTGTTAGTAAAAAAATTTCTACTTGTCCAAGCATTCATTTATCAAAAAAAGAAACATTTTATGAAGGCTTATGTGATATTATATAATTAAATTGTCCCTTCGTGATATTATACTGCTATGATATCCAGTGGCGTTTCACAGTTTAGCGTCAGAGAACGCTAATCCGAGTTATCACTTAAAAATACATCAAACGAGCACTCCTTTTTTTCTCTTCAAAAAAACGAGAGACGGGCCAATCGATGTCTAACTCTAGAATGATTGACAGTTGTGTAGGTTTTGAATTCTCTGCTATTAATTGACACTAACTGTAAGCCCCACCCCCTTTCCCAGCAATTCAGTGTCTGTCATGGCAAATAGATGTTTTGAGTTCATTAAGGAAAAGGAAGCATGTGATAGCCTCACTGTCCCTGGAGGTGTCATGTGATCGTGGAGACCTGCCTCATGGGGGGGAAATGGACATGGCTAAATTGGAGAGAATATCGGGGAAAAATAAAAAAATCCATATTAATGTATATATGCCACTTTTGGCTTAAAGGCTGAAAAGATCAAATTTTGATCTTAAAAAGATTAAATAGGTGTACAATGACGTGTCAGATCAGGTGTCAAATTTACAGAATTGAAAATGTCTGCCATGTGGACACTAGAATTATTTTGTATCAGTATTATACTGGAAATTTACCGTTATGTCTTGTTTTATCGTCCACTGCAGAATCACCTAAAAAACACAAACCAGCTGGGGTTTTGCTGTTGCCACCGCCTGCCAGCAGTTCCCGACTACTGACTCAATATCACACATCAATATCATACATGCTAAATGTCCAGGGTTTTGTAGTATCATATTAAGTAATGGAGCATTTTCAGATGAAACATCGGCACTTGTTCTGAATTTACTGCAGAAACAGAAGCAAAGCGAGAGCTAAAGTTTGGAGAAGAGCTGTAACAGGTTCTCTATAAAACTGTATGAGAGTGAACCTAAAGGAATTGATACAATATTGAAGGTAAAACGTGACAACGAGTACTGATTTGCTTTAAAGACTGTCTTTACACATGCCTGGACCTTTTCATGTTGAAATGATGTTCACATTTCTCCTCATTTTTTCAGTGTTGTAAGTTTTTTCTGTTCCAGGTGACAGTATGGAGCTGCGATGAAGCGACTACAGAGTGCAACTTTCAATGATCTGTTTATCTTATACACATACTGAGGAAAGATCAATGTCAAGGCAGTTAAAGTGACCAGAAGGTTGTCAGTTTAAGTGTGAAGCATAGGCTATATATCTACTCAAAATTCAATACTCAAGAGGGTGCTCTATAAACAGGGCATGTCATGAGGATACGTAGTGTGCTCTACCTAGTTATAGATAATATAAAATCAGAGATCCATCCAAGCATTTTTAGAAAAGAAGGAAAGCCAAAGACACTCCATTTTCTCTGAACGGTTTCTTTATTAGATCTAAGAAAACACACAAGTTCTCACCAGGCATTTTCAGCTGCTGTTTATTCCAGAGCCAATGGCGTATCATATATCTGCTCACCAATCTCCAATGTGCCAATCATGTGGCAGCAGAGTAATGCCTAAAATCACGGCATGGCTGTTGGTTCCAGATGGGCTGGTTTGAGAATTTCAGAAACTGCTGATCTCCCGGGATTTTAATACACAACAGTCTTTAGAGCCTGCACAGAATGGTG
This sequence comes from Parauchenoglanis ngamensis, assembly GCA_030014255.1. Classification (NCBI taxonomy): domain Eukaryota; kingdom Metazoa; phylum Chordata; class Actinopteri; order Siluriformes; family Auchenoglanididae; genus Parauchenoglanis; species Parauchenoglanis ngamensis. The sequence continues at coordinate 4,411,872 of JAQMYM010000038.1, read as the reverse complement.
CGAAAAACAACAACAACAAACCCATCCAGTGAGCCGCAGTTCTGCAGGTGGAAAGTGTCAGACTGGTTTAAGCTGACAGGAAGTTTATAGTAATTCAAATAAGCACTCTTTAATACTCTGGTGAGCAGAAAAGCATCTCAGAATGTACAAGACATCAAACCTGGAGGTGGATAAGCAACAACAGCAGAAGATCACATCAGGTTCCTTTCCTGTCTGCCAAGAACAGGAATCTGAGGCTCCTGGATAGATGAAGACTGGAGGAAAAGCAGTGAAAACTTCTTTATGTAGCTCAAAGAGTATGTGTTCATGTATATGCAGGATATGTTTTGGCTTTTAATCTCAAGACTGCCAGAGGGTCAGTCAGGAGCCCTGAGATTTCTGTGACTTCTGTGTAATTCTATAAAATTATTATACTGTTATTATAATCTTTCATTTGTCAAATGCTTTTATTTCAAATGAGGTGGAATTTAATCAGTGTGAGCTGTTAGGGGTATTAATGAGAATATAAGAATAATAATATTAATAATGATGAAGGGATCTTGCTTGGAGAAGGTCCTGGGTTCGATCCCCGGGTCACCCAGGGTGCCTTTCTGTGTGGAGTTTGCATGTTCTCCCCGTGCAT
>JAQMYM010000038.1:4359289-4378335 GCA_030014255.1 Parauchenoglanis ngamensis | reverse complement strand
GCTGGGATTGGCTCCAGCTTCCCCGCGACCCAGACGGATAAAGCGCTATAGATAATGGATGGATGGATGGATATTAACATGCAGAGTTGTTTGTAACAATAGCAGGGACAGATTATCACCTGGACTTCCTGGGCACCTAGAGGTTCCTTGACGGACATAGATTCTACTGACGGACACTGACCACAAATTGATGGTCAGCCTGCCTCTGATTCTGAACAAAGTTAGTCACTTCTTTCTCAAAAGCTACTAAACCCAAACTTATTGCATCGTAACAGCTTCAGTTGTATCATTTCTCAAGTACTGAATTGTTGCATTAAGATCTGAAGTTGTATTATACCATTTGGAAGCCTGAGGTTTACACACTAACCCTAACCCTAGCAAGTACGAAAATATTTCAAAAGGTTTTTTTTATTATTAAGTACTGCTTGTAAAACACCTCTGAGACTTTTCTGACATGCAACAAAAAAGATTGGTAGGATATGAGGGGTGTGCTGTTATAAAATCTAACTTAACAATACATTTTTTAATGATTTTCCTTTGTCATGATAAGCAACTGCTAAACTAACTAAACTAACTATTTCTTGATAATGGATGTGCCTTGTAATGTTTTGTTTTTGTACGTTTTTTCTATGGTAATTGAAAAAAGTTAATAAAGATATTTGTAAAAAAAAAAAAAAGCCTTAATGCATATGTGTGCTAAATATACACAAGTCTATCCTTTCATACATAATTGTACTAATTAAAGAAATTAATTAAATATAATTATTATTATATAATTTACCATTTTTTCATTTTGGAAATTAAGTGCATTTTAATTTTAATATGCACCATGTAGTAAAACTGTGTTTGATTGTTGTATATTTTAACAAAACTGCTCCACAGAGCTAGATGAATCTTTTAGCTGGTGATTAAATGAAGAATCGATACACTCAAATGATTCATTTTAAATGATTCGCGGATTGCAATTTTAACAAAAACTCCTCAGGAGCCGTAATAAAGACAAAGGCAGCTGTGGCTCGAAAATACAGCTAAGAAATGAATGTTAGTTGGATTTCTTACTTTTAAACTATTAAACTTTTTGTAGTTATATAAAACTAATGCCCGCTTTAGCTAGCAGCAGGTTAGCTAGCGTGCTAAGCTGCTTAGCCCAACGGTCGCTTTCGTTTAAAAGAAAAAAAAGGTATTTATATTTGCATTTTGTAAAACAAATAATCGTGTCCTGATTTTTTAAAATATCCTTAAATTATTGCAATTTGATCAATTAATTGTTGATAATAGTTTATAAATATTAAACTATTTTAAAAGCTGTAGCAGTCGAATAATGTAGCGCAATTTCCTTTTAAATCCACAAACTCATGTGAATGTGATGGAATAATAATTAATGTCTCTCCAGTTGTGTATAATTAATATCAGCTAACCTTAAGCGATAGTTAATTAATAGTTAATTAGTACATTATATTAATGATCCGTTTATATTAATGCACTCCTGCTAATAAGTTATCGTTGCCATAGTAACCGCTTACTCGCTTGTATAACCGTAACCCAGTAAGGAACCGGTTTAAATAAGTCAGTACTTGTTGACGTTGGTGAAATTGTTCTAAAGATAATGTTGATTTAATATTTCTGGAAGGAGTCTCCAGTGTCAGAGGCAAAGCTGTCTCTTTGTTTTGCTTTGTTTTTGTTTCTAGCTGCTAGTGAGAGCCGGAACTAATGTCAAACATTAACTGTAACTGTAAACGGATAAACTGTATGATGTGGTGTTTTTTTTTTTAAATAAATAAAACAATTGTTGGCAGGTTGCTGAGGAATAAAACACTTTGGGACATGCTGTTATATCAAGATTTAATCACGATTTCCATGTTCACGTCACCTTATCAGTCGTTATTTTACAATACCAACATGATCATGTTTCATTCCCTTCATAAAATATAATGTTTAAATGCGCCATGGTTAAATATTATAAGAGGTCAATTTCATTACACTCAAAATATAATGATAATATTCTTAATCGTGAATCTGATTAATCTCACATGCTTTCCTTTTTTGGCATATCTTTTACTATACATGCACTTTTAATAAACCTGCACTCATTAGTAATAATAAATAAATAAAATAAATCCCCTAAAGGTTCAAATCGGTCATCCCCTAAAGTTTAATTGCTGAAGTTTTGGAGATTGACCACTAGATGGCAGTCTTGCTTAGGTTTTGATCATTTCATGGCTTTTGTTCCTTTTGTCTTATCTTTTCCCTTTATACAGTGTGTGACCTGCAACCAGAACGCGACAGTCCCGACATGTTTGTGACCTGTAACCATGACCATGAACTCTAACCTCTATTAATTTATTTCCAGAAACATAGCGCCACTTCAGGCTATAGAGCAGGGCAGATGAGGAGTTTAGAAAATGGTGTGATGAAGAAGTGATTGTGTTTTGGTCGGACGCCAGGCCAATCAGCTCGAGTCCTAAATGACAGCATCTTAATCTTGGTTGTCATAAACGGTGCGTCTTGCAGCAGCAGGATCGTTGACTTTGGCTCTGTTTCAGCTCTCAGGAGAGACACGACGTCAGGGCTGTTTAAATGAGAGATGATTATGTCCAACATGAGACAGCCTCATCTGCAGGCGCGGGCCAAAATAACTAAAAGGGCACGGAGAAACCCAGAATTACTCCGCGATGAGGTGAAATCAAGATGGCAGCCCTGACCAACAGCCAAGATCAGTAGCCTTTCTGAATAGGTACGTATGGGGAGGATAGATCTGATATCAATAGAAAATGTTGAATGGAAATGAAATCTCTGACTTGCTGGAACAGTTTAACAAAGTATGTCATGTGATCATGTCAGTAGCTATAGAAACGGTGAGTTACCATAATATGTAGTAGCTAAGCTGTTTAGCAATTATATAATAAAATAACACTTATCACAGTTCTTCAATGAAAAGGGTCTTTAGTCAAAGATCACATATTTTTAAAGCTTAATAAAAATACTGTATATACACTGGTTTTAGTATCGTTATATATAAAAAACAATTTTTAAAAATAAGATACAATATTGCGGTATCTCCGATTCAAGTGCGGAAAAACAAGCTTCAGGTTGGACGTGTCAGTTGTAGTTTGTTTTCTGTGTGAAACGTTAGTAGCCAAATATAACTTCTGAAACGAACTTGTTAAACACAGATTAACATTTTATGTGCCTGGCATCGTATTAGCTTCTCCTTAGATTAGATTAGCAAAGCAAGCTAACTGTACTAGCTACTGTACATACACTCACTAGAGGCACCTCTGCTACTTCCTTCCCAGCTTTATTTGTATTTGCACTTTCTCCATACACGTTGATTGAGAGGTTGTTTATGGCCGGTTAAGATGAATCCATGGTTCTTCCAATGTTGGGCATCATCAGTAAATTGGAGCTGATTGCAGGTAGGAACTAAAGTTGTGATTGGGGAACTGAAGGATTGGGCCGAGGAACCATTCGAGCCGGTCATTTTGATTCATCACTTTATAGCATCGTAGCTAATTTGCGTAGAGTTGATTTTGCTTTGTTGATGTCGCTGAAATTGCAGCTCTGAGCAAAGTGCTCGGTATCTTCACGTGAATGTGATGGGCCTGGTGTCGTCTGCCGACGCCTTCACTAGCCACATGATCGCCTCTTTATACTGAAGGGCGGGACTTGTGTAATACAACCTTCATTTAAAAGTCGATCTATTCGCATGTGTCGGGCCGTGTCCTGTCCCTGCTCACAGGGGCTCACAGAACCGTATTAAAAATTAACATGCACTCCACATCAGAGGCAGTTCACTGAATGGGAAAGGACGCAGGATGTGAATGACGCACATCTGTTTGTGGGAGCGGTCGCTTTCAATTTTGCATTGATGTGAATGATTTTCACGAGCCGCGGTCTCGAGACCGTCGTTAGGAATGTGGTTTATTTAATTGTTAGAAAATGGAGGAGAAACTTATTTCTTACTGTTATTTCACACATCTGTAAAAAATAAACTTCTCACAAAATTTTCTTAATTTGATTCAAGATACAAGCTACAAGATGCCGTTATTGTCTCTGTACGAGTGCAGCGAGATGTCGTTTAGCGCAAGCCAGATTCAGTGCAATACCGTGGGGTCTAGACCTGGTGTTTATGGTGTCTATGGCATTTTTTGATACAGTAATAATAATCATTGCCTGAATATGGCCTTAGGTTATCTTTTTAATTTCACATTGATAGATAGATAGATGTTCTTCAGGACAGAGTATTTTAAAGTATGTAACAAAATCCAAACATGGTGGGGGAACAAACGGAGCCGCAACGATCAACTCAACAACCACAGGACAGACCTGTTTAACAGACTTGTGTCTAATAAAAGCATCTCCTCCTAATGCCGGAGTCAGGCGTGCAGTCTTCGTGATTTGTTCCCAGTGCAAGCACTCACTTTGACCAGAACAATCCTTTCCTTCAGTCAAGAAAGAAGAGTCCGGAAGTAACATGACAAGTTGAACCGATCACATTATTTGGTGTGCGACCGTGTGAGCGGAAAAAAATGACCTGAAATTGACTAAAGCGGGTGAAAGTTGCCGTGGTAAATGAGCTCTTTGATGTAGGTTTCATGTTTTTATCTATACCTCAGGTAACAACCCGAGCTCGTGCCTACACGAACAGCTGCTAAAGTCCATCTGTTCATTACTAAATTGCGATGCACACAAGTGTCAGCGACGGTGCGACGATAAAAACGGCAACCTGTGAAGATTTTTCTGTTGTGTGACGGAGCCGGGGAGAACGTGGTGAACAGGTGTGGAATGTACGTCAGGGATTGACCGCCGCTCTCTGGTTCCACCTGACTCAACACACCATAAGGTCCTGGATTTATTGTTTTCCTCGCCTTGTAAACACAGAGTGTGATGGATGTTCTCCCTGACACTAGCGCTAAGATCTTCTGCAGAAGTCATTTATACTCGCTCTGCGTTTAACAACCCTCTCAGCATCTTCTGACCCATTCTCACCGGCCGCATCTCCAAACCCAAGCAGTGGCTTCTTGGATAGAAGCCCAGATCCTGAGCTCGGCTTACGATGCCTGTGTGCTTCAGAGAAAACATTAGGCGGAGGAGTATCTCTCCGCTGCATGGGATTTCTGGGTAATATATGGAGGCGGCTTGTTCGCTCTCCTAATGATGAAAGCTTGTTTCTTCTGGGGTTTTGTGTTGAAGCCGGAGCTGATGGATGGCTGTGAGGAGAATTAGAGAGGCGCAACGGGCCGTGACGGAGGAGAAGGTTTGGCTCGTTGCGTGTTTTTGATGGGTCACGCAGGAATGGAGGGAATAGTCGTTTGTCTTAAGCCCTCAGACCGTGTTAGGACCTCAAAGGAACAATTGGAGGCAGAAAAACACACTCGCTCTCTCTCGCTGGGTCTGTAACATCATTCTTAAGTCAATCATGATGAATGAACGCTCAGTGTTTGGACAAGGAGGGATTGTGTGTATTTCATATTTCACCTACGCTAGTGATTTTTCTCAGTCTTGGAGAACTTAATCGAAGGACTGAGTCTTTAAGGAGCCTGTAAAAATAACCCAACTATTATATAGTACCTACAGAGGCATGTGCTGATCATCAGCTGTACAATAGATCGCAATACGCAAGCATGATCATTATAGACATGGAGAAATGTTATTATTTGTAAGCGTGACCGGCATTCTGGCATCAGTCAGGGCTGGAAAATGGATATTTTAGTGTGATTTTTTTACTTCAGTTAGTCAACTAATATATGATTATTAAGTGCAAATGTGCCTTATAAATGGCAAACAAAATCAATAATACATGTAAAACTCTTAACATTTACATCTTGTTACTCTTCTGACTTTCTCTAGATCTAATCTAATTATTATACGTATATTCATGTATAATTATTATACTGATTTCTGTACCTTTTACTTGGTAATCATCATCATTCGCAGAAGAGAGCGCGGCTCGCACTTGTGTTTTCTGTGTCACAGTGTTAAGGGAAGTACATTTACATTAAAGTTCACACAAACTTGACATGAAACCGCGTTGCGTTCTGAATGCTCTGTCCTTCTGTCTCAGGTCCAGCTGGTGCGTTTGTCCCCACCTGGTCTTCTGGCTCGGAAGATGCGCCGACTTTGGCGTCTTTGTTCTCCGTCACGGTAAACTGAGAATTTGTTAAGTTTGTTCATGTGAACTTGGCTAACATTAGGCAAGTGTATAGTAAACATCAATTAGCCAGATTTACCTGGAAGTTGTAGGTGTTGCCCGTCTGGCCAAAAGGGGAAAAAGAGCAAAAGTTCTGACAGGAAAATGATCAAAAAGGTCTACAATGAAATGTCAGATCTGAGACGTTATCACACATTTTCTACGAGGGAATTACATGTGCGATTTGTAAAAGGGTTATATGTATTATATTAAAAATATACCGAATTGTTGCTTTTTCTCTTGTTTAATCAAAAGCTTATTGTCCCACTTTAAATGTGCTTAGTTGTGCAAGTAACCGCTTTCTTGATTTACTGCCTCCAGCACTTAGTTACACTGTATGGAGCTAAAACCTAATCTGTGCTATGAATAATGAAAAATATGTAGTGTTAAACGGTGCTTAAGTAGGCAGCATCTTCGGGCAGTTTGGTGCTCCTGGGAAACGGATCCAGGCCTAAATCCACATCCGGATTTCTGTAAAGCTGTTTTGAAGCTTTGTCTTTTAAAATGAATTAAATAACGCCTGTCCCATTCGGAAGCTAGCATAAGGACTTCTGAGCTTCCTTACTGTGGCCAGATTTGAAGGAGCTTTGCAAAGAAAGCAATCCCATAATTCTGTTCACCAGTTGACTGTTCCATGAACATTAAAAAAAAGGTGAAGGACAGAGCAGTGAACTCGGTTTAAGTGACTCACAGCTAACATTTATGTAAATGTTTTAATTAAAACTGATTATAAGTCAGTCCACGCGTGCTGTTTGGAATACACGCGCGTTTCCCGACTTCGGCCCAATTAGCAGAGGAGCTGCAGAAAAAAGCGCACATCGTTAAAGAAACCTGTGGCCATGCGTAGACATCAGCAGTCTCGTTGATTAGGAATCGTAACGTGGCGCGCGCCGGCCTCAGTGTTCTGAGTGTTAGTGCTGCTACGCCGGGCTGAAATCCAGCAGGAGGATGAGAAACTCGCAGGGCAGCTACAAATACGCTCGTGGGGCTTGTGATACCTGAAACCTGCTAATGAACAGTAAAAACATCTGCTTATTACCTAAAGCGCACTTAATAGCTACGTTTACATGGACTCTATGTTTAATCCATTAATAATCAGATTTAAGCTTGATTGAAATTTCTTCATGCGAACAGCTCGATGAGTTCCAGTGGAGGATTTAAGCAGACTGCTGATACGCGCGCGATGGGAAAATATCAGCCGTGTAAATTGGGGCTTGCCTTCTACGTGGTTGCGGTGGCGTGTGCTTATATAAATGAATAGAGCAGAAACACTTTGAGTATTACGTTTTTATTTAAATGATTGACGTCTGTGGCGCAATAACATGTTGCAAAGTAAAAATGTAATGGGTCCAGCATTGACCTACGTGAGATTAGTTTACAATTGCACTTAAAGGCCTGGATACACCTTACCACTGTCGTACTTCACACACATTGCTTCATTCAGTAGTTAATAAATCAGATAACCAGTCCAGGATTTCTGCTGCCTTTCAAACCTAAGTGGCAGTAAAATATGTCATCAGACTGAAATTTAGATTGGACTCGCAAATGATTGCCTTAACAGTGCATCAAACTCAAGTGCTTTTGAATTTTTCAGGTTCTTTTCCCCCAATAACGTGTATCCAGGCTCTTAATTGCACTCCAGACATTTTTCACCTTATGAAGCAAACAAGAAAACCCCAAGATCTGTTGTGATAAAAACAAACAGAAACATGAGCGAAGCACGTTCGTAGTCCTTTCCCAACGAGACGGTAAGACAGTTCTTACTCACGCCGGCTTTTACTTTTCCTGCGCTTTTTTCTATAGTACAAAAAAAGAACATTTCTGTAAAAAACAAAAACAAAGAAACCTCTTCCATAAAACAGAAAGAAATGCGTATAAACAAGGCTGAATGCACACGTTTTTTTGTTTCGTTTTGTCATTTTTTACATCCTCTTTAAACTTTGACACGCCTGCATGAGGCCATACAGACTCACGGGACAGAATGGAGCGAGATGGAGAAAGAAAACATTCAGTACATTTCACACGTGATGCAGTCTTAATTTGAAAAATGATTGTTACATAATGAGCTTGAGTAGAAGCAGATACAGTAAATAATCCATCAAAGCAGTGCGTTCAAACACCCGACTTCTGAAAATGACCTTTACAGTGGCTGAAGTGGTTTCAGATAGGCAGTTTTACATCATACGCATGCAACAAATGGCAAAGCTAAAACCTCGCTCCCGTTTCCTTTTCTCTACCTTTCCTTCTTCGCTAACCGCCCGGCCTTCGCAAGTGCATCTCACGTTAAGTGCCAGTGAAATGGCGTGCAGTGTTATGCGTGCTCAGAATGCAGCGGTTTTTATCATTGAACTACGAGGGTCGCCGAGCTGCCGTGTCGCCTCGCGGGAACGTTATGGAGAGAAGTGGATTGTCAAATCAGGAAAGGAGTTTAGTGTTTCTCAGATCAGAGCAGCCAAACGCACAGCGCTCGGACAAAAAGCACAGCGATAAGAAAGGATTAGTAGTTCCAAAACCACAGAAAACACCACTTTTCCTTTTTAGATGCCTTTTCATTCACATAGTAATAGAAAAATAGGCTTCGCCGTACAAAAACAACCCAAAAAGAGCAGAACGTTCTCTCTCTCTCTATTTTTTTTTTCTCTTTTCTTTTTTTTTTTACATAAAAGGCCTCAGAAGTCGAATTTGTAGCGATAATACACTTTCTATAACTTGACCCAAACTAAAAAGTTTTCAGCCATGAGGCGACGTATATGAATGCAGACAGATCCTTTGTTTCTCACCCGCAGTCTTTCACTGGTATTAGTATGAAAAAGAGAGATTTTAATGCGAGATGCTCAATTTTTTCTGCTTTCCTCACATGTTCGCTGCTTGGATTCACGATTCAGTTCGGCTGTTTGTGTCATCATCCATCTGATATACAACAGTGTACTATTCGTTTTATTTAAATTAGACCTGCGTGTAAACGTAATTAGCACAGTGCCGATTAAAAATTCCATATTAACAAGAAAACATCCGTCATTTTAAGGTGTAACTTTTAACAGAATCATGTCTGGATTATTTCTAACTCATATCTAAAGCCCGTTTTGAACTGCAGATCGTCGACACACATCACAGCCAAGCAATGAAACCAGCCAAGAGCTTAAAAAAAAAGAACAAAAAGAAGTGTGCAAAACAAACAGTAAGAGATGAAAATGCAGAGATTAATGAGACAGTACAGTTGATTTTATTTCGATTAGCATCACCATAAATTCTGATAAGATCAAATATTAAACTTCATGAAGTGTAAACAGTAATGCATGACAAGACGGAAAAAAAGAAAGTCAATATTTTTAAGGTTTTATTTTTGTTTGTTTTTTGTTTTGTTTTTTTGTACGTATAAACACTGTACATAAATTACTTTTCTCTGAGACTAATATTGATGTACGGATAAGTGGAATTTTTTTTTTTTAAGTTTAAAAAAAAATCCATAAAGATACTCTCACATCTCTTGTCAAAAGACAGGCCAGTTATGATATATAATTTTTAGTTTTGATTTGCTCTCTACTCTACATCCGCCAGCTGGTTCAGCAATGACATTGAACACGCAGACTTGACTGAATACTGGAATCGTAACAGTGTCCTTAAAAGAAAGTGAAGCAGGAAAGACTCCTCTGCCGTTTCAGTTCTCACGGCTGTGTGTCTCAGCACCCGGAACAGCCACAAAACATTTTTTCACTGACAGCAAGAAGAACTTTCAGAGTGAGAGATGCGACCCAGAGCCTCTGTACACATTAGTCCGTTAGCCAAGTGCAGTGGTTTTGTAAACACATTCCTTCTTTTTCTCCTTTTTTTCCCACTCCATTAAGCGTACCATCTTTAAGAATTTTATACAAAAAAAAAAGCACAAAAAAGATTCGGATTGAAAAGTTTTTAAAAATTTCTATCAAGAATCCCTCGGAGAGAATTTGCTTTTCCGTCCAATGCTGCATTGTGAAGAAACGTGGTTTAAGGAGTTTGTCTCAGGGTTTTTGTACATGGTAACATAGAGGGGCAGCTTCTGGCTACCCTGTGTTGGGGGGCTATTAGTGAGTATATTCAGTATAGAGAGGGGTATTGGGGCAAGACATAAGAGGCAACTGAGGCGGTACTGAGCGCTTGAATCATTTCTTCACTTTAGTTCTCTCTTCAGTCTAAGGAAACTGTCAGCTAAGGAACAGTCTTGTTACCTCTACCTAGCTAAAGCAGTTTTTTAAAAAAATGTTCTTATTGAGTGCTTTCAGAAAGAGTTCATTTCGATGCTGCAGAGGGAGAGACGTGTTGGTTACAGAGCTCATCTCAGGTCTTTTCTACATGGTCAACGAGAGAGGCAGCTAGGCACAGTGCAGTCTGTTGTTACTACTTCCCAGCTAAAGCATCGCTGTGCAGTCGGTTGTTACCTCTTCCCGATCTCGCTCTGCCTCAGGAACTGGATGTTGTTGGCGCTGTCGGCTAGTTCGGGGTACTGCTCCACAGAAAGCACGTAGTAGCCGTCGTAGCCCAGAACCTTTCCTGAGCTCAGTAGTTGCCGTTTCTCACCTTCGGTCCAGAGCCTGGCGCCCTCCTCACCCTCTCGAACCCTTTGCTGTTCTCTTTGCCATGCGCTTGCTAGCGCTCTTTGACGGGCCTGCTCGAGCACTCGTGCCTTTTCCTCGTCGAGCGTCATGCCATAGCGTACATGCAATGCCAGAGAGCCGTACTGGAGCTCGACGTCTGCAAAGCGTCGTGTACGGCCGTTTACCACTGTGGTAGATTGAGACACGGTCACATTCACGCCATTCTCCAAGCTGCGGCGCCCGCTTGTCAGCCGTAAAGCCCCCAGGTCACTTTCGGGAAGGCTCGTCTTGATGAAGTAATGCGTATCGCGACCCTCAATCGTGAAGTGCAGGTCTTCCAAGTAGAAGGCATTGTTCAGCACTGCTGCCACCTTGATGCAGTCTTCGTTGGCAATGTTCAATGCGTTCGTGGCCACTTGGCCTTTGCTGGTGATCGCAAGCATCACGCCTTTACCGATCAATGACTTGACAGTGGCGAACCACAGCCAGGGTTTATCCCCTGCAGTGTGGCGCCGGCTAAACTGGATTTCTGGCATCCTCTCGAAAGATAAGAATGCCTTGGCTTGACGTGTCACTTCCTCTTGGACACCTGAGATGGCCTGTAAGGGACAAGAGGATAAAACACTTACAGGGGAAGAGGGCAAAAAGTGACAAGCCATTTTATATAATGGGTGCCTGAAGTGAATTATCTAAAAATACAAGTGAAGACTCAGGCCAAATCATCTTGATCACAAGAGAACAAGATCACAGAGGTTTGTACGATCATAAGAATTTTCTTAATCAAAGCAAACCAAACCAAAAGGTGTAAAAAAAACCCAAAGAGATTTAACAACATACAATTTGGACTGCTTATCATGGCCCATGGTGTTTTTTTGACTGGATGATGGTACCATAATTAACTACACTTACTGCACATTAAATTCTTGTTTTAGAATAATAGTGATTATTCCATAGTGATTTACCTTCCTGTCACCTCTCCAGGTCTCTGCTTGTGAATCTAGGAAAAACTAACAAGCCCAAGTAACACTTTCTAACTGTGGAGGCTAAAGAAAAAGTGGAGTGCAAAAGTGCATAAAATGTGTCAAGCTGAGATCCTGGAGGGCCAAAGCAACGTTGAGGTTACACATCTAACTAAAATTGTGAAAGACTTGTTAATTAACTGATGGGTTATATAAGGTGCCAGGGTAAGTGTAAATGTAGCTGTAGTAAGTTTCAGAGCACTGTATAGAATGGGAGTCACTCATTTGACTCCCAAGAACCAACAGAAACAGTGATGAGAGATTATGGCAGGCTATAAATACCGGAAGGTCGTCCCAGAGCTGACTCTTTCTCATCTCCAGTGAGGGTTGTGTGAGGTCAAATTTAGGAATCGGGAATCCAGGGATGGCGTTGTGAAGGTGGAAGCCAAATGTTACCAGCCAGATGTTGACATCTAGATACAGACATTTGACATTTACGTTAAGCACTGTTGCTCGCTTTTTTTTTTTTTTTTAAATCCACTTGTCACCTTAGATATTTTTTTAAATTTAGTGTGCCTGGGCAAGATGGACAGATTAGATATAACAGATGGAGGGCAAGAAAAAAAAATCCTACTCATGCTTACCTGTAACATACTCCTTGACATCGTGCACCTTGCTAATAGGGTTATTGTTGCGAAACATGTACAGGTTAAAGGGGGCAGGATCTTTTCCCACTCTGGTCCAGGTGCTAATATCTGGGGTTGTCCAGCGGCCAGCAGGAATGTCATAGTCTCTTTCTCCAAAATGAAGGAGCCTAGTAAGTGGATCGTACAGTCCTCCATGGAACCCAATTACCAGCTGGAAGTCAGGGTTGGAGTCAAAGTAGATCTCTCCATAAGCAGTGTACTGAACCTGCTTAAGTAGTAGCCCGTTACTGCTAAAGACTGCCAGTGGAGTGCCGGTGTTGTCGCAAGCGATGTAGAACTCCTCTCCACTGCTAATCTCCATAGCAAAAAGGTGGCCTTGCAGGTCATAGTACAGTGACGTGATCTCCGAGCTGGAATGGTTGTAGACATGGGTGATGCGTGTGGGATAATTCAGATCGGCATAGAAGAATTGGAGGTGCTGACCAAGACTATTACGGGATGCCAGTCGCCTCCCCAATCCATCATAACGATACTGGATAGTCCAACCATTGGCCTTGCTGTGGACTCGTACCAGAAGGCCTTTGGAGTTGTACTCAAAGATCTCGGTGCCTCTCTGGCGCAGAAATCCGTCTTCGTCCATCCGGTACTGTATGTCACCAAGGCGCGTGATGCGATCCCGAAGGTCATAACGGAGTGGTGTGAGCCGAGCACTGTTACCCGGGTTCAGCAAGTGAAGGTTGCCATTGAGATCATAGCTGTAGCGCCACATCATCTTCTCGTTCAAGTAGACAGTCTGCAGTTGGCCATCCACATCGTACTCATAGCTGTATTTGGTGGTGTTTGCGAAAGGTCCAATCTTGATCTCACGCTTGGTGACACGGCCCATGTTGTCATACTGTATGGTGATCCAGTACATGAGGGACCGGAAGATCTCGTACTGAATCTCCTTGATGCGCCCGTGGACATCAAAGTGCTTAGTGTATGTCATGACTGCTGTGGAGATTATCTGATTAATGTCATAATAGATCACACCAAACTTGCCAAACTGCTCCACTTTGCCTGAGATATCATCAAATTGGTAGAGGTCGATGGGTAGTGGCGTCTCGTTGATGACCCCTTGCATGCTGGTGACCCGGAAGCTGTTGTCATAAGAGTAGTCAAAGCGGGCATTGACCATGCCGTCCTCACTAAATCTGAAGATCTGTCTGTCCACTAGAGGGCCAATCTGACGATATCGGATGGAGCAGATAAAACCTTCACTCTGCAAATTCACTGTCTTCAAAACGCCAGCTGTCTCATCATATGTGAAACTCACACGTGTGCTGTCATACAGGATCTCTGAGAGCTTGTTCTGCCTTCTGTATTTATAGAGGATGCGGCGGCCAGTGCCCAAGTGTGCCACACGAAGGAGCTGGCCATCCTCGCTGTAATCCACAGTGACCGAGGCGTTGCTCTCAGGAGGATGATAGATGTTCCGGTAGTAGCCGATAGATCGGATTGTCTCCATGGTGTGACGCGCCACACTGGGCATGGTAATGGCAGAGAGCCTGTCTTGTAGGTCAAAGTCAAAGATGTACTGTCGCTGGCTATGGAGCAGGAGCACCATGGACTGGAAATGAAGGAAATAAGCAATTAATTACTGTAACGAGTGTTTAAAATGCAAAGAGTGTGCAAAGACAGATATTAACATGCAGTGCCAGTGCCGGTTTCCTCGTTTAATTGAGGTCTCTTTGAGTCCTCATTTTCTAAACGCAGCACATATTAATACGCTTGGATGCATAATTCTGAAGTGTTCTGAAATTACTGGCCTTTGCCTTTGCACTTATCTCATAAGGTAAGCTTTGGTGAAAGTCATAATCACTTAGTGAAGCAGCAGGTAATAACCCTCTCAACATATTGTAGCGGATAAACCTGGTGCTCTTGTGGTTGAGAAGTCGCCGTTTTTTTTGTTGTTTTTTTTTGCACTACCACAAACAGAATCTTTAATAAGCGTCTGATGTTGCTAAAACCACCTACTCAGCAACTCAGCTGTGATCTGTGATCGAAAGAGGTCTCATGTTTATTCTGAGCCTGTTTGTGGGGGTTTTGATGGACAGCATAAATAGCGATGATAAATAAGCGAGTCTAGCTGTATGGCCTGCTACACAAAGCCAACAACAAAACTCCCGACATCATTTATCTTGCCTTGTTTTTTTTTTCCAAATCTCCTCACTTCATGCTTTGCTGTGAAAGTGAAAAACAGTGCAACAGAAAGCTGCTGGGGCTATTCTTCTGATGATCATATCAAATCATATTTGGATGATGTTATTTAGCATCCTCAGGCATTGAGGGTGTTTCTGGATTTGTATTTCTTTCACACAAAAATTAGAATTTTGTAATTTTATTTTAAAATCTCAGAACCTGTGGTGGCCAGGATGAACAGTACTGAGAGAAGCCTGATGGAGCGCGATCGATTTAAAGAAAAGATGAAAGAAACAACACTATACTCTCCAGATTTACAAACCCCAAACCCTTTTATTTCACCTATATTATTTCTTTCTTTTACTTTTCACCTGAACATCATCACTCTAATATAAATCCTGAGTGGTGTGCGTAACGAGCACAGCCTAACAAGCTATTGATCAACCTCTGGATTTATTGATCAGCCTAACTAAATGCAAAAGTCAAATTTGTAGGTTTGTAGTTTGTACACGTGTAGCTCGGTGGTGGCGAGCATTAAAAAAAATAACTCAAAAAAATGGAATAAAATAAATTGAATTAATGTAGAACACAGGGGAAAACCAATAAGAATCTCTAATGAATCTCAATAAAGAATTTAAAAATAATTTTCATTTTAAAGTAATTAAATAGTTAAAATAAGAAAAAATATTATTAGCAAATCATGATCAATGTAAAGCCAAGTGGCTGAAAGATTCTGCGGACATTTAGATTATTGTTTATTTATTTATTTATTTATTTTTGGTCAAATTTATATGGACCCCCGAGATGGACAAATCCCAATAAAGTCCTAATAAAACTGCAAGAATACAATTACAAAAATAAATTTGTACACACACAATAAAGTACCGTTTAAACTTGTGAACTTTCGGAGTTTTTACAAACCTAACCCCCTCTTGCTTTCCTCTGTTCTTTCTTTCTTTGGCCTTTAAACCCTGACTTTTCCCTTGAGCCTCATTTTTTACCTATAAGTCTTTCTTTACAGCACTCCTAAAGCTTCCCCACACAAACAGCCTTTTATTTCTTCTTCTTCTCTCTCTCCATGGCAAACACTGGATCCACAAAATCTCAGTAATTCTAAGGAAAATTCACAAACCTGCAGACCGTCCAGGTCTTTGTCCTATAAACACATTTTTCCCTTTGGCTGTTATTTTGGGATGTTGGCACAGGAGTATTAGTGTGTCCTTTGAATCCTTAGAGGGAAATTAAGAAGTCAGCACCTCTGATAAATCTCTAGCTGAGCACCATGGTCACACCGAGCTCCAGTCAAAGCTCAGATGGAGTCTGCTGACTACAAACGAGTGTGTTCCTGAACTTACACGACCCAGCGTCAACTTCTAACACAAACTTTATCGGCACCAGAAGGTCACTGAGCACACTTTGTCCTATGTGTTTCAGTACTTTCCCAGCTGGTGCGTTCTGTTGGTTCAACATTAATGTCACACTGAAACATTTTTACTGCAGTGTAAGAGTTGATCCTGAGCCTTGAACTGTCCTACATGATCATTTAATCATACTGTTATTTACTAATAATGATCTTTTTTTTTTATTCAACATTTATTGTTTATAATATAAGTCTGCTGAACATAGTAATTGTTTCCCTTCTTGTTTACGATACCTAAATTTTTCTCTTATAAATAAACTCATTATTAATAAGTAATGAAAAATAATAGTAGATTTCTCTGGGGTTAACGAGCATGGCATTTTTTCCTAATTTATTTTAGATCTTCACCCACTGACCTCATAATATTTTTCAAATGATGAACTCCTCACCTTGTCCAGGTAAGTGTAGCTCCATGACTTGCCATCAGCGAAGGTTCTGGAGATGATGCGTCCCTGGCTGTCGTACTCCACCCGCTCCACCGTCGCCCCTCGCTGGATGCTCGTCACTTGGCCGCTGCTCGAGTATGTGAGGTTCACAGACATGAGTTTACTGCTGGGAACCCACAGTGAAGGGTGACCCGCCGCGTCATACACGATCTTGAGCAGGAATTTCCGGTGATCATCGTAAATTTTCTCCGTCCTCAGAGTCCGGTCATAATCTACTGAAAGCAGGTTCCTACCGTTCACCTTTTACATGCAATAAAACAACACCAGATACCAATTAACAAGAGATTAAAACCGTAATTACGGCATCATTCTGTAATTTCCGTTAGTATCATTTATATTGGCATACTGAGCATTTTTTACTACATTACATGGTTGCATTGCTAGAAAATGGAAAGAGATGCTTGGGGCAACTGGATAAAACATTGCACTGGGAAAAGAAAGAAAAGAAAAGAACCAACTCCACAATCTACTTTACAGAGTACAGGTAGTTTCTAGGCCTTCCAGTTTAATGAAAAAAAAGTCAGAAAGGTGGAAATGCCTGAAGGGTTCCTTTCAAAAGACCGAATTTCCACTTTCTAGCACACATTATAGCAACAACCCCCCTTCCTCTACACACACACACACACACACACACACACACAAACTAACCTTCATACCAGTTAATAAACTTCTAAAGCCTTTTGAATTTCTTCAGCTAGCTAAATAATTCTCTTTTCACTTCTCATAAGCAGGAAAAGTCTAAGCACACTTACAGAGATAGTTTTTGTTTCACCTGGCATCACAACGCCGTCTCATTACTCAAGAATCCATTATTTAAAACTGAGACAGGGTTTTTTTCAGCTGTGTGAAAAATCCTTGAATGTGAATATCCTGCTGTTTCATTATGTCAAGTAGTAGTAGTAATGACTATGGAGGCACTGAATCCATTTTTTTCAGTCTGAATATGAGTACATGACTTTTGATATGCTGTGTGTTAGCATCCTGACAGTTTTAGCTCCACTATTTTAAAGGAATGCAGTTGAGAAGTTGCGCTCACCCTCAGTTTGCGTCCGTACACCATGACCTTGCCTCTGCTCTGCTCTTTCCTGAATCTCCACTCCACCAGGTTCTGGCCGTTTTCCCCAGGCAGGCTCATGTTCCTCCGGGCCACCGTGGGGTTCGCGGCGCCCGCCAGGATGTGAGGCTCGGTCTGGTAGTGTGAGTCCATGCCGTTGGCGTAAATGACCCTCAGAGAGCTGTCATAACCCACCTGATAACTGTTCCTCAACTGATCTGTTAGATTAGAAGAAAGAGTTTGTGTTAAAATCCCTCTGACATAATTATAGCTATGAAGGGAAAACAAACTCACTCCATTATTATATTCCATACCATCGCTTTCTCATACCACAGTGCTGGAATTCTGGACTCTGACTGGTCAGAATGTCTGTCATGTTATTTAACAGCACAGCTAGGCAGTAGTTCCAAATGCAAGGCAAATCACAGGTTTATATTAATGTGCTTGTTGTTGTTATAGTGACGGCTCATTCATAGGAAACCTCTATTTAACACGTATGGAAGGAGTCTCCAGTGTCAGCACGTTGTAACAGTCATGTGTAACTTTACGTTTTTCAGGACAGCGGAGTTTACGCTTCGCAGTTTCTCCGGTAACAGGATAACCTGCTTCTTTAATAACTTCAAGAGAGAGAAAAAAGAGCCCATTGAGGGAACCACTGTTTATAGCTGCTAGAACGTAAGTCAGAACAGGAAATAATTGTTGTACAAATAAAATTAAACACAAAATTAAATGTTGGTGTAAATGGATAAAAAGTAGGCTGTGAGGTTCTCTAATAAACAGAAGTCGTAATCGTTGGTATGTTGCTGGGGTATAAGAGGGAAAAAAACTATGAGAGCAGTGTTCGTGATATTTGGGTATTTGTGAACATTTGTGGTGTTTCCAGTCAGGGGTGCTTACAAAGCACGTGGATGGGAACTGTTTTATTACCTTGTACGAGTGTGTAGAATGAGTCGATGGAGGAGAGGTTAGTCGTAATACTGACATCATCGTCTCTTCCAGAAGTCTCAATGTCCACTGTGAGTGCTCGGTCCATCTCCTCGATCAGACTAGTGATAACTCCTGTAGGGAAGGTGACGTTTGTCAGCCTTCCCTCGCTGTCATAGCTGAAAATCACACAAGCAAACAACAATGAAATGTTAGCAAACCACCAGCATGAATCTGAGCGAGCTGATGTGCCCAACAACTAAACACTAACCACCACTGATCACAACAACCAATCACCGATCACCACTACTCACAACAACCGATCACCACTGCTCACAACAACCGATCACCACTGCTCACAACAACCGATCACCACTGCTCGCAACAACCGATCACCACTGCTCGCAACAAGTGATCACCACTGATCACAACAACCGATCACCGATCACCACTGCTCACAACAACCGATCACCACTGCTCGCAAAAACCGATCACCACTGCTCGCAACAACCGATCACCACTGCTCGCAACAACCGATCACCGATCACCACTGCTCTCAACAACCGATCACTACTGCTCTCAACAACCGATCACCACTGCTCGCAACAACCGATCACCACTGCTCGCAACAACCGAGCACCACTGCTCGCAACA